>VKOC01004135.1:0-29874 GCA_009364415.1 Spea multiplicata
ATATATGATAATCACACAACATGAGGTATACATAATGTAACCAAATAAAAACATGTATTATGATAAAATGAACATAATGGAATTAAATCTGGATATTGTTTTTATTATTTGTTTATTGTGAGCAAGAACTATTCATGTACCATACCACAGTACAAGATATGTGAATTTGAAGTTATGAATTAATATAAATGGATTTATTACAAAAATGCAAGTATATATTTTCTCCAGTGAGTGTTGGAGAGACATTATGGAAAAATAACACACCTGGGATATGTGAAATAAAAGTGGAATCATATGAAGACAGCCTGGTCTCAAATAATGTTCAGAAGAAGACCAGAAAATACACATAAAAGACTAGTGGTATAACTTGTCTCTTTATATAATAAAACATTAAAGCAAAAAAATACATTTAATTATAGGCATATATGAACTTCTCTTAATGCTACCTTTCCCGTAAACTGGATTTATGTTGCGGGATTACTGTTTCTGTTGGTCACAACACACACTAACTTTAGTACCAGAGGGGTAAGTGATGTGTAAAGCATTAAGCAAAATAGTCACTCCAGTAACTGCAGTGGACCAACATTTATATTGCGTCTGTGTTTGCATTTTAAATGCTTATGTTTTCCATTTCATTCCTAAGTAGTTTCGCAGTTTGTTATAGCGTTAATGTACTGTATATAACCCAAATATAATCTCTGTCCTGGAGACACATACATTATAGATGTAAGCATATATATATATATATGTTTACATCTATAATGTATGTGTCTCCAGGACAGAGATTATATTTGGGTTATCTTGGGGGGGCACATCTTGGGGGCAGAGTGGCAGCATATCTCGGGGGGGATATAGAATGGCAACATGTCTCAGGGGGGCACAGAGTGGCAGCATATCTCGTGGGGGACACAGAGTGGCAGCATATCTCAGGGGGGCAGAGTGACAGCATATCTCGGGGGAAAGCAGAGTGGCAGCATATTTATTACACTTAGAATTAAAATTTTTCTAGGAATACACCAAACTTGCACATGACTCCCTCATCATTAACTTTAGTTAAGCCAGATAACAACAAAAAGGGACTAAGGAAAGAGCCCTGCTCTAAGGAAAGAGCCCTGCATAAATATTTTTATAATAAATAGCAAAGAAGGTTTTTTTTAAAATGATTTTTCTTTTTTCATTTAGCTACACTTTTTTTCTAATGTATATTCTAGCTAGAAATAATTGCAAAATAAATCCATACGTGATGTCTGCTGGCAAAGCGAAAAGTGAAATAGCGTCTGGGTGTGCAGAGAAATTCTGATGAGCTGGATGTTACCATGTCTGACTTTTTGTTTTGTTATTTTTGGGAATACCACATATGTGGGATACTCCTTTTACATTGTAAAATGGATTGGATGTTAGATTAGTTGGAAACTGGCATAATACTGACACCATGCTTTTTTCATTGCTTGGTAGATCCAAGTAATCGAAATGTATGTAAGCCAAAACCAAAAGAAATGTTTTCCTTTGTCTCTGTAGTGCAGTGGCAGACTAGAAACAAAACCTACCCAATAAATTTAGTGGGATCTTGACAGCTCACAATGCTCCTCTATGGCTTTGTGGTGATTCATTTAAGAGGATAATCTTGCCCTGGGAACACAAAAGCAGAAATAAGCTTATTTTTTAAATACATGAAGTAGCATAAACTAAAACCATACTTTTCCCAAGGTTACTTAGTATTTTCATTAACAAAATGTAGGCACTTTTTATTTGGTCTACAGAAATCTCACATTTTAAATTTAGGGTCCATTTTTATTTGTGAGCATATTTGTGAGCAAACAATATTGTACACCTTTGTAAAACCTTTAAATATATGAATGTAACTTAAAAATATGTATTGAAAAATATATCCAAAGCAACTTATAGTACCTTATAAAAAATATATATACATTGTAGAAAACAAAATTGTCCACGTTAACCAAATTTTACACAAAAATCAAAAATTATGAAGAAGAATTGAAAACTTTATGATAATTCAGGAAATTAAAGCAATTGTGTGATTGAGCAATTCAATTGCCATGTTAAGGAAGGAAGAACGATTAATTGAGCACAAACATTCAAAACAATGATCTGTGCAAAATAAAGAATTTTATTTCTCTGTAACCAGATGCTAAGGCCTGGAGGTTACAAAGTAAGCTGGGCTGATTGCGAAAATGCCTGGGAAAGTACAAAGGGTCCAAGTGTGAGTGGAAGTTAATAAGTTGGACCAGAGACAGTGTATGCCTGTGGCAAAACACAAATAGGCCAAGGTAGGGTATGTTAAGTCTTGTAACTTCTATAAATGCTCCATATGTTTCAATGACTTCTGCAGACCTAGTCCCAGAAACTGGAGTCTATGATTTTCTTAAACCACAACCCTTTTCAGAAACTGCTTTTTGAAAGATAACTCACCTTGAACCTATATATGATTTTTCGACTCATTCTACATATGCCAATGTATAATATATGGCACTCCATGAGAATAACAAGTCAAACAGTTTATAGCCTCTGATACAAAACTCAGACTGTCTTTTCTGTCGGCTGGTATGTTCTTTTTCTGTATTATTATTTCCTTTTTTGAATTTTACTTGAAGATTGGAATAAAGGAATGATTATAAGCTACAAACTGTTTCTGTTTTTGAATTATCGTTCTCATTCTGGAGTGCCAGCGCTGTTTCATGGTTGGAGTGGATACTCCACTTGAGCTTGAGCACCGGTGTGGGATTGTCTCACCTGTCATATAACTCATTTGTATATGGTCTGAGCTGGCGTTTAACTTGTTTCACTTGACTTTAACTGGGCCATTGGAACTCCTTGATTCTTTCCTTTTTCAGCCATTCTGTTATAGATTTTCTGGTGTGCTTAGGATCATTGTCCTGTTGCATGACCCAATTTTGGCAAAGCTTTAGCTGTCAGAAGAGTTCATGGTCGATTCAATGACTGCAAGGTTCCCAGGTCATGTGGCTACAAATGAAAACCAAATCATCACCCCTCTACCACCATGCTTGACAGTTGGGATGAGGTGTGTGTGCTGAAATGCTGTTTGGTTTTCACCAATCGTGGAGCTGTGTATTATGGCCAAACATCTTCACTTTGGTCTGGTCTGTCCAAAGGACATTGTTCCAGAAGTCTTGTGGTTTGTTCAGATGCCACTTTGCAAACATAAGCTATGCTGTCATGTTCTTTCTTTCTTCTGGCAACCTTTCCAAACAAACATTTCTTGTTCAGTGTTTTTTCTAATTATACTGTCATGAACTTTAACATTTAACATCCTAAATAAGGCCTGTAGAGCTTGTGATGTAAAGCATGTTTTTTTTTTTGCAATTTCTCTGAGCATTGCAGGGTCTGGCCTTGGGGTAAATTTGCTGGAACGTCCACTCTTGTAAAGAATGGCAACTGTAGAATGATGGACTTTAAAACGGCCTTATAACCCTTCCAAGATTGATGGGCAGCAATAATTGCTTCTCTAAGATCATTACTGATGTCTTTCCTTCTAGGCATTGTGTTAACACACATATGAGTGCTCCAGACCAGCAAATTGCTAAAACTTTGGCGTTTATAAAGGTGGCCATACTTGCTGATGATCAATTAAGCAAGGGTATTTGGTTAGCAGCTACTTAGCATCTTAATTCATATAGAAGCAGTAAAGGTGTACTTAGTTTTTCACACATGGCTTCTCCATTTTGGCTTTATTTTTGTTGAATATATCATATATTGTGTAATATGTTATATGTTGTTGTTCATCTAATGTTGTATTTACCCAATTGTAAGGAACAGATTGTTATTATGTCCTGATATTTTAAAAGTATTTAAAAGCAATCCATAAATTACTTTCAAAGTCTCCACCATTGAAATTATTATCAATTTGTGTCCTCAGAAAACATGACAAAGATTCCAGGACAGCGTACATCTGCAATTCACTTGAATGTGATTAATGAGTGTAGAATACTTTTTTGTTTGTTTAAAACAGGATCCAGAGACTGCTAATGTTTTACTTTTCTACATTCAGTTTAACCTTCCGTTTGTAAACTGAACAGCCACGTTACTGACATTATTTTATGAAGAAAATATATTTGAGGCAAAATATGTGATTTTGTGTTACAATTTTTCTTCAGTTATTTTATCGTCTTAGCTCTATAATGTCATGCAAGTTAAATAAAGTTTGTAAAAAGTGTTATTTATAGAGTGCCTGCAGATTCTGCGGTGCTTTTGAAACTAGAGAGAATACAAAATGATGTGCCTAAACATGTGTGAATGTGTGGGCGCTCAAATTTAACATACAGCATACGGCTCCACAGGCATGTGAACCCTTCAAACACACCTATAGTATACAATGTAAAACAAGTGCAAAGTTAGGGTCCGCAAGAAACGTATAAACAAAGCACTTATCTTCAATTTCTAATTAGTTACCCTATGGAGATACAGTTGCAAGTGTAGGGCCTGTTACATCTAGGCTCATCAGATGTATATAAGGGTGTTCGCCCTTTATGGCTGACCCTTCCTACATAGGTGTCTAGCGCCGCTCATTGTGAACCCACTCTCCCAGGAGCCCTAAGTAGCCTGACCTGGGAAGGTCTGAAGTATGACAATAACATGAATACTTCTAACGCATTGTGGAAGAGAAGAGGGCCTGTCTTTTTTTTTTCTTTTAAAAACATGCTGGCAGCACTTAAATACTGCCGTTTCAAAATCATTTCATGAAGTGACTTGTGATAAAGGTAACATGGTATGATAGTGCTGCGTTTAAGGTCACTGAGCTCATTCTTATGTCATCAGCCGCAGTATGAATGCATCTGTGTGGGTAGCCTGGTTTTCTGCAACAAGCATATCACCTTTTATTGATTGCATTTGGTTTTGGCACAAGCGGATCCAAGGACACCTCACAAGTACAGAGCTTTAATTATAGCACTTTAGAACAGTTCCTGATATGTCTAGAATGCAGATGGCAATTCTACTTTTATTAAATACATACACTGTTTTGGAATTTTTGGGGGTGTTCCGAGAGACAGAGGGGGTGTTCCGAGAGACAGTTGCTCATTTCCAGGCATAATTCATCTCCACATTGCTAAAAAGAAGGCATCTTTGTAATTAGATTTGTTTCTTAAATATATGTATGACTGACTAAGGATTCCTGCTTGTCATTAGTAATAAGTGGATTATCTCAGTTATTAGAACTTTTTTATATTGTCTGCATATAAGATTTGGGTTTCATTCTATTTTAAATGAAATGATGTCATTGGGATGATTAAAAGCTTTGTGTGTATATCCCTCTGATTTTCAACTGATTAAAACAATCAGGGTATATGTCATACTTTCTAGTCATATATGTCTGCTTTTAATTATCACTCGTATAACTCTCCTATGGCTTATATCACACAAAGGGCATTCCCAAATATAAGTATAAAGTAAGATTTGCAGCAAAACTAATATTAAAGGCAGCCTGAGGATTTTATGTCCACACCCTTTTAATATATTCTTGAATTGGTTCTGCAAAGTGGAATATATTCCAAATATTCTATATCTCACTATATTTTCCATGGACTTAACCATCTAGTGATGTGGGATCTGCTTATATGGTGGTTGTTAAAAGTAATTGTCAAGTAACAAATTTGTCAAAATCATTAAGGAGAGTAATCATTACAGCTAACATTTGTACAGTAGGGTACTTACTGATTCAGCTCACCAGTTTATATATGATGAAAATGTACTTTTTATACTATGCCTAAAATTTATGTTGGAAATCTAGTATATTAATACCCAACATATTAATTAATGTTAACAACAGCCATTGCAGCCCATGTTCAGAGTTCAAGGTCATATGACTTTGCTGCAGAGAGAAAACTGCATTAACCCAACTTATCCCCCAAACTGGGGCACCTTTGTTGGAGGTAAAACCTAAAGTAGAGAGGGGAAAGGTCATAGGCAGACGGGCAGGTGTGCCTTCCCAGAAGAGCCACCTTGATATGGTCAGCTTTGGAGTATTGCAAGCTGACCACATGAGAGCTGTAATGGAGGTTTCTGCTGTAACAATACATACCTCCATTGATTTAATAGATTCTTGTATCTAAAAGAGTTCTATGTACAGTACATTGGTTTTATATATATATATATATATATATAATATATATATTTATAATTATATATATATATATATATATATATTATATATATGGCTTATAAGTGGCATATAGGGGTATAAGGCATTTCTTGAGGCGAGTGGCACATAGGGGGTCCAAAAGGCATATCATGGGGCACAGTGGCATATATAGAGGGTGAAAAGGCATGCCATGGGGCACAGTGGCATTTAGAGGGTTAAAGGGCATATCATTGGCACAGTGGCATATAGAGGGTGAAAAGGCATGCCATGGGGCACAGTGGCATTTAGAGGGTTAAAAGGCATATCATTGGCACAGTGGCATATAGAGGGTTTAAGGCATTCAGAAAAGAACCAGAAAAGATATTGTATTCCATATGTATGTCATGATGTTAAAACAAATATATTTTTGCACACTGGTTCATACAGAATCAGGGCCTTGTTCCTTAAGGGGAAAAAAAAATCTCCTGTTAACAAGCATTGACACCAGTGGAAATTTAGAGGAAAAACAAATCAAAATTCATAAAAAAATAATAAACTGTATTGATAGTGACACACTGAAATATATTGAAGGGCGAAAAGGAAATTGGTAGTTGTATGCTAATCAATTTTCGGTGGGGCCACACACATTGTTTTGCTTGTGGGTAAAAAAATGTGCCGTATTCTTTCCTGGGAATATTCATGCCTTTGTGAAAATCCTTTTTACCTTCAGCTAAATCATTTATTATTCTAACTGTTTGGTTCACTGTCTATAAATTGCACAGTGTAAATATTTTTGTATTGTTTTTAAACAAACAGTACTCAAGAACGTTCCTTGCAATGATGCAGGCAGATGTTTGTACAATAGACACCGTACTTGGCTGAACGTGTTGCTTTCAGAAGGTAGGATAAGATACACAATTCTTGTAAAACTTATAGACATGTTTTTTTGTCTTTACCAGATGGTTTCAAGATGCTCAAACGGTGTATATTTCAGGTTATCCTGTTGGTTTTGCTATCTGGGGTTCTCCTGGTTGTTAAGACGTAGCAGCATCCCAAAGCAGTGTTGCTTGATATGAAACTACTGGCATGCAGATGTAAGCCTTTTGATCTCAGCATCTCGCATAACTGGGTCTACTCACTAAAAAGTTGAGTGGTCAGTCAACTTAATATGATGGCAGATAAGACCCATTCAGCCCATCTAGTCTACCCTGTTTTATGTTTCTGCTATATATTGTAAAATGAGAGGCAATGAACACATAGCCTGCTTTCAGTGGGATAAGTCAGGGTTAATTTGTTTGAAAAGAACACTTTTGATACATACTTTAACTCATTTTATTTATTTCACCTTACATGTAAATGCATCTCTCCAGGGCATGACAATCAAGGTTATAGGGGTCACAATTGCGCACCACACTTGGGCACCTGGGCGACCCCTGCAACCATTTGTCCCACTTGTTCACCCCTTTAAAGCCACTAAGTGTAGAAAATACCCACACCTAGCAGCATGGAGAGCAAGGTATGATTGCTCACACACCATTTACGAGAAATAAGCCTGGGGGAAGGTAAGGGGTAAGGGGGTAAGGGATGGGAGAGTGAGTGAGTGAGTGAGGCAGGATGTAAGAATGGAAGAGATAGTAAGGGAGTCAGAAAGGGAATAAGTATGTATGCATGTAATTGTGCATTTATTAGGATGTTGGGGTTTAAATACAATAAATGTTTTTGGGGAAGTTAAATGTTTGAAAAAATAACCCTTTGGATACATACTTTAGCTCATATTCAGAGACACAGATATATTCCCAAATCAGAAAGCATGTATGTGTATGTGTGTTAGCATGAATGTATGTGTAAATGTGTGTTAGTGTGTAAAGGTAAATGAGTGTTATGTGTAAGCGTGCATGTAAGCATGTGTGTGTGTATTAGCATGAGTGTCTATGTGTAAATGTGTAGTTGAGTGTGTGTAAGTTCACCCATGTTTGTAGAATGAGTCCAGGCAAACTCTAGGTCATGGGAGCTGCTTTAATTTAATAAGAAATGGCCTGTGCATAGGATAATCTGTGCTTAAAGTGAGTTTTTGAGCCACCATACTACTAAGCCAATTGGCTGAATGTTGCCCTTGAGCTGAATTTCCCAGCCTTGGTCATGTTGCCTTTGTTCAATGTGATATCCTAACAGTGTTATGATTTTTATGTAGTTGTAACAGACCTTTGTAGCTTGAAATGGACTACAGAAGAGTTTTAGTTTCGAAACATGGCAGAATGATATAAACTACCATGATCAGGAGTTCTCAGATGGAAAGGCACCAGGGCCATTGGGACTCTTTGCAGCTGCTCTCTCTATGACCTCTGAAATGGAGCCAAGCATAGCTGCACATGCCATAATTAACCAAATTTGTCATAAATTGTCAGTTTAATGATCATATGTTTTCTGTAAAAATATAAATATTTAATATTAAACCAGGAACACTCTTAAATATAAACTATAAACTGAGTGTGCATGATCATATGAATACAATTAATCATAACTACAGCAATACATTATAAATTCAATGTATGAACATTTTTATATTTAAATATCGGCTACAAATACACCCAGAGGCTATATTATCTTGCCAATAAAATATGAGCAAAAATCCTCCATAACTTGATAAAATCTAAATGAGAGGGAAAAATATTACATAAAAAGTGGAAGAATTAAGAGTTCTGTGGATAAGGAAATCTAAATGTGTTTTTGATTGTGTTGCTTAGTAATGTATCAATATGACAATCTTATTTAACTATGCTTTTAAGAATTTTTCTGTACAGATTTCCAGCTTCCTGTTTTGAGTTCAGAAATGTTTAACCTCTTAGATACTGTGCATTTTTTTGTTTGCTTTTTTAACATCACCTGAAGAAACTTGTTTCAATGGCCTATAATGAGTTAAGGGGAGGTACCCCAGGAAGTGTATGGAGCTTTTGAGGGTAAAATAACTCTACACACCCATTATTTACCAAAGTGGAATTCACTCTTTCGTTCTATGCTCCTTTTTCTTCCTTCCTTTTGCTTGGTGGATTTTAGATGGGACTTTTAAACAAATGGGACTTTTAAACAACTGAATAACTGAGTGTTGCAACTTCACAATTTCATCAACTTTTTTTTGGTTTGAGCCAAAAAGCCACCACATGCCTCACTCACCTCCAAGTAAGTGCAGTTGAATAGTAATAGAGTTATATGATGTTTCATAAACGGCTAACATATCAAAACTAGTGTAGCTAATGTAAAAAAAGCACAAAAAATAATTTAGTAAACAACTTGTATTATGACTTTTGGTTCATAGTGCAGAAAAGTTGTGGCTGTGGAACCCAATGAGCAGTACCGTCTTAATGCATGGGCACGCAGGTTCACCGCGTTCTAGGGGCCACGTGGTGGATCACATTGTTGCAAGCAATGTGATTTACCATGGAGCCTCTAGAACAGTAGTGTATCTATAGGGAGGGGGTGGGAGGTGAGACCATTTCCCCTGAGCTGGTCCTCAGGGCAGCGCTGAGGCTGGTGCAAAATTGTGATCTCCCCAACCTGCCCTGCTCAGTGTCTGCCCCCCATGGGTTCCTGCTACACAAACAAGCACTGAGTCCAGTGCGCATCCAGTGGTGTGGGTAGCTTGACGTTAAGGGAGGGCGCGGTCTGTCATTTCAGACCTCGGCTTCCATGCTCCCTAATCACTACGTGTTGGCTATGTTCGCCGAGCAACGGGATATGACCATACCTGGGAACTCTCCGGGTTTGACGGGTGAGCACTGCTCCTCCAGTTCTCCTGGTCAAGACCCGAATCCTCCGGGTTGCGGGAGCGGGGTCCTGACACACCCCGTTTCCCGCCCAATTTTCCATTCACATGGGGGTTCCCCTCGACGTCAGTGGGACCACCCACCGACATCAGCGGGAATGCCCACCGACGTCAGTGTGCAGTCCAGGCCACATCCCGGAAGGGAAGGCTCTGAGTAGCCGGAGCCGAGAAGTTCCCAGGTATGGATATGATATTGTAGCCTGGCGCTCTGCATCTATTGCTGGCGCATAGTGATTAGGAGGTCTAGGGTAACAGACTTTGCGGTCCCACCACAAACAGAATGGAAGAGGAAAAAGGTAAGAGATTTGGAGAAAGGGGGGAAGGCTATGAGGAGAAAAGGGGGACCAGGAGATGAGGAGAAAGGGTTGCTGTACGGGCAAGTATGACCCTGTATGTTTGTGTGTATGGGCATTTTGTGTATTTGTATGTAAATGGGTAGTGCATATGTGTGTGTATGGGCAGGTGTATGTAAGGGTAGTGTATGTGTATATGTGGGTGTATGTGTGTATGGGCAGTGCATATGTGTGTGTGTAAGGGCAGTGTATATTTATGGGCAGATGTGTGTAAGGGCTTTGTATGTATATGTGTGTTATTGGGCAGTGTATGTATGTATGTGTGTCTATGTATGCTCAGGTGTTTGTAAGGCAGTGTATGTGCATGTGTGTGTGTGTGAGGGCATTGTGTAGAAAGTGCAGAAATGTGTAAGGGCAATGTATGTGTTTATGTGTAAGAGCAGTGTATGTGTATATGTGTGTGTGTGTATGGGCAGGCGTTTTTAAGGGCAGTGTATGTGTTCATATGTGTACGTCATGTATTTTCTTGAGGGGGGTGTAGGGGCTCCAGTACATTGCTTTCGCCCAGGGTATACAATGCTGTTAAGACAGTTTTGAGCTCTGCCACTGTCTCTGGGGCAGTTCCCGTCTGAATTGGGCCCAGAGGTGACAGCATGGCCTGGTGTGTGCGGGAGGTTGAGGTCTGTCTGTATGGCTGAGACCTAGAGACCCGGTGCGGGATTCTTGAGGAACTGCTCATATATTACAGATAGGAGAAGCTGAATGTGCGGAGCTGGTGGGAGGTGTCCACGTGTTGGAGGGCCTTCTACTCGTATGGGTGTCAGTGTAAGGCGCTTGGGCTGTGCTGCAGTCCAGCTGGAGGTAGCAGGCAGGAGGCCGTGAGGGCATGTGACAAATCAAAGCTTATTTAACTGTAACTTGAATTTATTTTGGAAAACAGCCTTGTAACAAAACTTGTATCAGTGTCCAAATTTTTCCGGACCTAACTGTATGTGTGTGTGTATGGGCAGTGTATATGCGTGTGCATTTGGCAGGCGTTTGTAAGTGTAGTAAATGTGTGTATAGGCAGACATGTGTAAGGGCAGTGTATGTGTTCATACAGTATGTGTACATTATTTTTTTGGGGGGTCTAGGGGCCCCAGTACATTACTTTGCCCAGGGCCTACAATACTGTCAAGACAGTCCTGCCAATGCGCAGCTGCAAATTAGTTGTTTTAATCAGTATTGTAGTAAAAGTGGAAAAGTCACAAAGATTCATATTATCTAGAAACAGAATGGTGCTTAAAAATCTAAGTTATGTTAACAATCTGTTCAAATAAATGTTCAAGACATTTAAGAAATAAATGTAGAGCCCTTAGTAAAATATAAAATGTTTAGCCCAGACAAAGTAATTACACGGTAGAGCATTAGGAGATATGCACCCTGGGGTAAAAAGTGTGCAACGACAGCTGCTTAACATTTAACAGTGAAAAAAAGGAGAGAGTCATATGCTAAATGGCTTTACAGTAACAATAAAACTGTGATTTCAAGACGCAAATGAGACAAGGTCAATAAAGAAACTTTATCATAAGAGTAACAACATGCAGAGATCCCACAATAGCTATAATGCCACCCAAGATCTTAGGCACCCCCAACTCGAACACATCATACCTAAGTAAAAAACAGTATTATGTCCATCATAAACTTGTACTGTATCTTTACTTATATTTCTTCCTCCATATTGTCTGCTTGACAATATATAAATCTTTTCTCTATATCCTATATACACAATCTTTAAACTGCTATCCTTACCAGTAAAACCTTTACCATTTTAATCAAGGATTTGCTCCAAACAGTGGTGCCAGCTTTGAAGCTCTTGGTGACTATGATGGGTGTACCTGCTTGGCGTGCTAACTTGGCTGTCAGCTGGCAGTGGTTAATTACTCAATTTCTCTGTGAAGAATATGGATTAATATCCTCCTTAGTCGCAGCTGCATTTTATGGTCACCTTGCCAGAGCCTAAGAGAACCATATCCGCATATCCGCATCCATGGAAATTGGAAGAGACCGGGCCAGTAGGAGCTTATGGCACACTGGTTTGGAGCGCTTGGTGTATTCATAGGGTGTAACTGCCTGGTGTAGTAACTAAGCAATCAGCTGGCAGATGGTTAATGTCCTTAAGTTCATTAGTCCAAGGCTGTGGCCAAGCTCTAGCCAACGTCTTTGTGTCTTGTGTCTTATTGGGGAAAAGTAAAAGTATTTTACTGATATCTGTATGGATTCTATAGGCCTGAGTAGTCATGTATCCCAGCTAGGCTTTTTGTTTCTAATAAAATATCTAAACACTAAATTCAAGTCTAGTCGAGTGGCTCATTGCATCACTGAATCAGCCCACTATCCATGCCCATCTTTTGCTGGTTTTCTAATGCATATTGATGTAATGTGATAGGATTGGGAGTACATCAGTACACTATAAAAAAAAGTAATCATACACGGACGCCTGAAGCCACAATTTAGTGCCACTAATCCTTTTTAATAAAATATGCAGATTGAAACAGAGTAAATAACACAAAACCATTTAGGAGGGTGTTTTATCTCTAGATAAGTAAAAATTAAATAGTTCAATTTATTCCTACAGTAAGTAAAGTGCCAAGAAACAGATGGCCAAACACACACACCAGGACAGGCTCTGCCACCAAACAGCCAACACACACAGCCAGGACAACACTGACACACCAAACAAACACACCAGGACAGACTCTGCCACACCGAAACCCAGAAACGAACACCAGCACAGGCTCTGCCAAACTGACAGCCAACACACACATACCAGGACAGGCTTTGCAACACCGACACACAAAACACACATACCAGTACAGGCTCTGCAACACCGATACACCAAACACACACACCAGGACATGCTTTCTATCACATTGACACTCAAACACACACACCAGGACAGCTCTTGGCCATCACCGAACACCCAAAACACACAGCTACCACCAGTGCATTGACTCTGGCCATTACCAACACCCGCATTAAGTACAGGTTAATCGTTACGACCAAAGCATAATAAAAATTGCTTTCCATTGCGATTGTTTTGCGGGTTTCTCCCCATGCTTATTTGATGCCCCAGCCATGCCCCCCTTGGTTATTAATGTATCCCCCCTACCACCCTTGTTTATTGACCCATGTGCATTTGTGCCCCCAGCCTACCCCCTTTGTGCATTTATGCCCCAACACCCTTGTGTATTGATTTATGTGATGTCCTCAGCCAGCCCCCTCCCTTGTGTATTGATGCCCCCTTTTGTACTGGTTAGTGTACCCATGTGATTTTAAAGCAGCCGGTGTTTCTTACCGCCACTTTAAAACTCACAACCGCATTGGCTGCAATGGCATCTCGCTGTGCCAGCCCACGGACTGGCCAGCCCACCGCAGGTGCTGCAGGCTTTTGCTCCACATTAAAGACGGCCCTGGAGCGTGGCCATTTAATTTAGATTCTGGGGGGCAGAATCTAAATTATTCAGCCTGCCCCTGGAAACTGCTAATCTTTAAGAATTCAGAATTGGGTTTTAAAGTACGTATCCCTTTATTTTACCAATACCAAATTCAGTTATGTAAAGTGTGGCTATTTTAAGTTTAATGATTAATCTCTGAATTAAAAAGAGTCATGCACTGGAAATTATTGTAAAAAAACATTAATATGTGAATAAACCTTATACACTCCCCTGGCAGAAGCCAGAGGTGGAAATCACCATTTTGATTTTGCTTAAAGAAACATAAAAGATGTGGGAAGGAATGTCGCGCAATTTTTAGGATGAAAACTTGATAATTTATGGCTAATTGAAAGATGAAGGTGAATGTGGGTAAAATGAAATAAGGAAATAAAGAGGGCCAATGAAATGGAATCAAAACAGAAGACCTATTGCTTTCATTCCTTTGGCTTCTACAGAAGAAAATTCTCACAGACACCAAAGATTTCTCTCAATACAGAACATTTTAATTTAAATTAATATTTAAATTAAAATTAAATATATGTACTAATTTAACTAGACAATGCGTCCAGCTGGAATTCTAAAACAGACACAGAAGGCAAGGACTATGAGAACAAGTAAGAGTTCATAGAGATTTGATGAAAGGGGAATCTTATCACACACATTGTCGATATAACCTATATAAATCACGTGCAAATATATATATATATAACTCTGAAAACAAACTTCTAGCCAAAAATACACAAATAAAATAACAGGCTTAAAGTATAACAAGCATTTGTTAATTCTGTCTGCTTCCCTTGGCAAAATGTGTCATGTTCTGCATTTATTGTGCTGGAACATAGCATAGAAGATATTGTGTAATTCTCTTTAGTTTGCCAGCTTAAATGTGCATGGTACAAAAATGCTTTTCTGTGGACACGCAAAAGGAAAAGAAAATAGTCATAAAAGTCAATAAAATCCACAAAGAAACATGTATTCTAGTCTACGTTGAAAACTCATTATGTTCTTTACACACATTTAAAAATTCTGATCACCATCTTGTGCTAATGCATATGAGAGCTAAAGAAGTCATTATTATTTTTTACCTGTGCACAGGACAATTATAGGGCATGACAATTTTTTTTTTAGGAGAACATAATCTATGTTGAAAATTCAAAGGCTATACAGCAATGCCAAAAGTAAAAGTGAAGTGGAGTATGCATTCTTACTAGGACCGGACTGAGAATGACTAGGCGTCCCTGGTACTCTAGAGGATGCTTAGTTTGTAAGTGCTGTATATGCGTGGCCTTCCATTACATAATTTTGTTTACGCAGCTGTAAGGAGCCCTAGGGGGCATCTGGTAAATGCAGGTGGAGACCGGTATGCAGGTAGAAGACTGGAGTACTGGAGCCGGGTCTGGTACACGGGAGAGCAACACCACGATAAGGACTGCCGGGTCTGGTACACGGAAGAGCAACACCACGATAAGGATAGCCGGGACTGGGGACACGTAGATGCAACACCACGATAGGTGACGATAGCCGGTCTGTACACGGGAAAGCAGCAACACCACGATAAGGATGTAGGCCGGGACTGGTACACGCGGCGAGAGCAACACACGGCTAAGGATAGCCGTTGGGGGTGACACGGAGAGCAACACACGATAAGGATAGCCGGGTCTGTACACGGAAGAGCAAACACCACGATAGGATAGCCTCGGACTGGTACACGGAGAGCAAACCCACCGTATAATGCAGCCGGGTCTCGGTACACAGAAGAGCAACACCACGATAAGGATAGCCGGGACTGCGACACGGAAGAGCAACACACGATAAGGTATAGCCGGACATGTACACGAGAGCAACACCACGATAAGGATAGCCGGACTGGGTACATCGGATGAGCAACACCACGATAAGGACAGCCGGGTCTGGTACACGGAAGAGCAACACACGATAAGGATACCGGGGACTGGTAACGGGGATGGCGAGAGCGCGAGCGATAAGGATGGGACCGGTCTGGTACAACGGGAGAGCAACACACGATAAGGTATAGCCGGGTCTGGTACACGGGTAAGAGCAACACCACATAAGGATAGCCGTGGACTGGGTACATCGGGGAGAGCAAACAGAACGACGAATAAGGATAGCCGGGTCTGGTAGCACGGGAGCAACACACCGATAAGGATAAGCCCGGGTCGGTACACGGGAGAGCAACGACACGATAAGTGATAGCCGGGTCGGTACATGGGAGACGTGGGAACACATCATTAAGTATTCGCGTGCTGTGCACGAGGGAGGAGCAACATCACGTGATTAAGAATAGCCGGGCGTCTGTACACGGAAGAGAGCAACACCACGAAAGGATAGCCGGGTCTGGTACATGGGAGAGTAATAAGGAACATAAGGAGAAGGCACGAAGGTCCAAACGCCACAAAAACTGAGCATTGAATGAATTTCAGTGCTCAGTGGACGCCACTCCTATGTGCACGACATCACTCGAGCGCGTTCCCCACTGTCTTTGACAGGGAACACATAAAGTTGTGTGAGGGGGTGCGCGTGGGCATCTAGTAGATCTAGTAGGAGGAGCCGCAGGTGCCGGACGCCACGTGGGACTCAATGTATAGATTCTGACACAAAGAATGGTGCATGTTATATGTGTAGAATAGATTATAATATGCATGTATAAAATGCAAAAAAACTGAAGACATTACCAAAAATAGATTTGTTGCTATTTAACTGCAATGTAGTGTATGCTCCCTTTATAAATTGTTAAACGCGTTAAAGTATATAGCATAGCTGGCACATTGCACTGGATAACAGGCCAGGAAGCTCAAATGTTTCTGCAATATAGATAATACAGTTGTTTTACTAACAACATAGTTGCTATTCGCTAAGAACTGAGTAATCCCAAAATAACTCACATATTCACATACAAGTTGTCTATGAAGGCATGCGGGTGCGTGTAACCTTATATTTTGCGAATTTCAGGTAAAGGCATGTGAGGTGAATGAAAACCTTCATTTCTTTTCCTAAAATTCACAAAATACATTTGTCCAAAGTAAAGCAAAGTAAAATTAGTTTAGTCTATAAATTTCTACATTCTACATTTTTCCAAAATTCGGCACATGAATGGGTTAGATGAGGTTTTCTCCTCTTGATTTCTGTGCAGCCTTTTTTAGCAGATACATTATAGATTTTAGAAGTGAAAACTTGATTTCAGACATGTAATTGAACAAACCACGCTTTTTTTGACACCAATTCATATCTTTCACATTTCAGGTAATGGTTATTGCTGATGGTTTACTGAATAGTGGGATTAATATGGCCTCTATTCCTATATTGGCTGCAACTGTCCCTCATCTATATAAAGAAATCATCACCGTCTAATTAATTTGCCAAGAAAATATAAAGCTACCCGAATTAGATGTTGATTGCCAGTGCATAGAAGATGAGGTAAGTAATGATAATTAGAAAGGGATATGATTATGAATTATAACGGTTTTGCTGATTTAATCTGCATAGTTTCGTGCAGTTATTTTGTGATTAAACATTTTATTAAACCGCTGCGTTCAATTATGATCAATCATGATGAAAATAGTGCTATCATTTTCGTAATGTGAACAATTTACTGAACTGTGTTCTTGTAGCACTTGAAGCAAGGTTTCCTATCATATTCTTTTCTTTATTTTTTTTTAGCAACTGTTTATTTTTAAATGTCAAACTTGCTACAGTTTCTAAAATAAAAATAATTGGATTCTAAGATATAATGTTGCTGAATTGGAATTTACTTTATTTATTTCAATATTATTGAAATATTTATTGGGTCAATTCACTAAACTAGGAATGATTGAGAGCTCCCAAAACATGTGAATGTGCAGCAGCAAACTCGCGTGAATTGGACAAAGGTCAAACTAACAAAGTCTCTAAAGTAAATTATCATGAGTACTTGTTGCACCCATTCTGCCTCTCTAGTATGGGGCAAAGATGGCCAGTCGTATGCTGGGCATTTGCCAGGTGTGCCAGATGGCCAGTCTGGGCCTGACTCTCAGTACTTTAATATACATTAAAGAAAAAATACATTTAGGAGCAGTAAATATAGCTCTTAAAATTACATGCTCATACTGTTGTCAGCTCTCCCAATTGTTTTGCGTGTGAGACGTCCACCACATTAGAAAATCGTTCCTCACTTAAATATAGTATTAGTGGCTCCATCTCATCAGCAGTATATAGGTAAGTCTCTTGAAAGAACAAGAAAGTTACTGGAAAAGCCATTAAAACACATAATTATGGATAATATTTTGGACATTTATGTTGCGGGTGATAGCATAGTGTTATGAGTGTTGAATCACTTCAAGCTAATTTACTGAAAAACTCTGGAAACTCAGGTCATGGTTGTTGGAGAGGATGTGGCTCACTTAAATTGTGCAAACCTTTTAATGTTATGCCACAAGAGAAATGCTATATATTTTAAAGAATATCATTTTAAAAGGAACTATGTGTACTTGGATAGAAAACCGAAGAATAGAGTAAAGAGGATTGTTTTAAAATTAGAGCTTTCCAACAGGATAAATCCTAAATGATTTTTTTTTTTAATACAACTCAGGAATGCTTAAACGGTGGTTCATGCAAAATCATGGAGAGAAAATGGTAAATGCGGTTATTATGATGAGAATTAGTATGGATTTCAATATAGATCAAAAAATGAATACTGCCGATATTAGCCCAAAACAAAAGCCTTTAGGCCGCATTTATACCTTTTTGTGCAGCATAGAAAAAATGTACGGAAAGATCTCTTAGTGGTTAATTTGGTATATATAGTATCTTAAGGAGTTACTTTTACAAATTGAACATCATTATCAGGTATCGATGTGATGTTCTGTATTGCGCAATCTACACCATATATGTTTCCAAATGTTTCAATCAGTTGAGTAATAAGCACAGTTCCTATAATGGCTCTGGAAATGTATGCATATTTGTGTATAATATGGTAATCATTTTTACACCAGTTGCTTCTAATTGTCACCATGTCTCTGCCCACCTCTCCCAGATCCCTTAATGATTGTCACTAAGCCGCTACGCGGCTTCCATTAAGTTGGGTATGACTTCCCCAGTAAAAGCAACATACAGAATGCAAAATCTCTATGAAGTCTAAAATACATTTCACTTGGCGTGAAAACAAGATGTGCGTTTTTAAGCTATAAAATCACGGAACAATTTTATAGAGGGATTAGTACAAGTAATCTTTTAATTTATCAAGGACAGGATGTGATTGTTACTTTGTAACAGTTTGCACCCTAATCATGCCAATGTTTAGTTGGTAATTTGACCTGGAAATTTCCATCTGACAAGCAACATTTTTTCGTTAGTGTGTTTTATATTCAGACTTAAGATAGGCTTTTAGGGATTTTAAAATTCATTCTAGTATCCAGAAACACTCTTGGTTTATTACCAGTGACTTTATTTTCCAGTATTATTTTATAGCTTTATGGAGCAAGAAAATCATGTAAATTTAAACCCACAGTTTGCTACTTTAACTATATCAGAATTCTTAACCGAAGCTTCTCTGTTGACACGTGTCCCTCAACTCACAGATCAATCTTGGAAGCAAATCTATAAAACATTTTATTATGAATGACAATATGAATGGTGTATTTTAAGACAACGATTAATTTTTTTAATTTGTTGCTCCTAACATTTTAAATATATTGGTGTAAACAATTCTTTATTCACTGATTGCTCAGTAAAACAGGAAGAATTTCACTACTTGTTCTCTTTTTCATGGACCTCTACCTGTCACACAGCACTGCTAGATCCAATGAGCATTTGTGCTTGACCCTGTAGTTAGATGCAAAGACTTCCAATTCATTCTTCCTTGGGACTAGGCTGATGAGCAAACCCAGAAGTGCCACTGGCATGCAAGCCTACTGGACATGCCAATGTCCATTTCAGAGTAGCAGCTTCATATTCATACCCTGCATGGCATGAGTAGGCTGAGGGTGGACCAATGTTATATTTGCATGACAGGTACTCTTTAGCAATACACTGTAGGCCATAACAGTATTGTTAAATACATATGAACCAATAGGTTTTTTTCTGGATCACTCCCTTATTAGGTGTGCATGCAAAAGAAGAAATTGTAATGAGGCCTTCATCATTGATAATATATTATTAATGATGAAGGCCTCATGCCAGAATCTTCCTTTTCATGCATATTTAATAATATAATGGATGGTAGTCTAAGTCTGCTGCTTAGGGTGCTGCTCTATGTCTGACCAAAGGTAGCACCCCCTGCCGCCCCTTTGCATGGTCACCATCTTCAGTATGAAGCACCAGGACCTGCTGCCCTGCAGAAAATGCCTTTTCAATTTAGTTGGAAATCAAAGTGCAACAAGTCAGATGGCTTATTCTTTAATAAGAAAAAAACATTATAAAACACTTTCTATTCTATGAGGCAATGTAAAAATATGTAGTAGACATTCCCTTTATGCACAAAATAGGAAAAACAATTACTTATTGGTGTTTCACATAAACTTTGCATATAAATATTTTTTATCGTACGACACAAAATAAACATAAAAAAACTTCCCTACTCACCCCTGCAGTTTCAAAATATTACTATAACATTTGTTTGATTTGCCTCCTTTATCTATTGGACACATGTCTAGCTCTGTTTTCTCCATAGAGATTTCTATACAGCTGTTAAACTTTTGTTTTACAATTATTTCTGATAACTAAGTAACAGGCAACTAAAATGAATACATAACTTTCAAAAACAAAAAAGCAACAGGGCACCCAAGAGGCTGTTTTGTCAAGGTACAGAGAGGTTTCCTTTTGATATAATGCAGAAATGACTGCTTGTGAATACAGAAAACATAAGGAACTTGATAAGTGCTTTTCTTTATTCCATTTTCCCTGCCAAAGAATGTCACCCCCCCCCCCCTCAGTCTCCTGCATGCTGTATTTGATAAGCGGGATGCCTAATATCACACAGGCTTAAATCTTCAAAAGGAGAACTATTTCTCAAAATATGTCTTGGTTTGATAAGTGGTTAAACATTGATATTTACTAAATGAATTTTGTCCCAATGTGCTCAAGCACAAAGAAGCCTCAGTGTCACGTAAAGGTTCTATGCTCAACATTCAATAAGCTTTTTCTTTACCCTGCTTTCAAAGATTTGGGCTTTTCACCTATTAGTGGTTGCTTTACATGCAGATTAATGCAGTTAATCTTCAGACTAATATAGAGCCAGTGTCAGGGTCCACTTTTTGCTGCCTGAACCATGGCTTAATCATGCATACGGTAGTTCCATCTGCTACCACTAGTGGCCACCCTCCTCTCTCTGGAGTGCTCAGAAGCTCATTATCAGCTACAGCTGCACTTAATTGCCTGAGTGAAGCCCTGCCTTTATAAGACCTGCCTTTCAGCCGGGGCCTTGGCATTGATGTTGAAGGACTGCTTTGCGCTGAGCCCGAGCCCGCTCCCGAGCCCGAGCCCGAGCCCGAGCCCGAGCCCATTCCCATTCCCGAGCCTGTTCCCGTGCCTGAGCCTGTACCCATTCCCGTACTTGTGCCTGAGCCTGGTACTTGTGCCTGAGCCTGGTACTTGTGCCTGAGCCTGGTACTTGTGCATGAGCCTGTATCTGTGCATGAGCCTATACCCGTGCATGAGCCTGTACACGTGCCTGGCCATTCCCGTCCACCCTTCCAGTGGGCTTACTTGAACCTCTACCTGAGCCTGAACCTGCCATCCGCCCTGCCAGTGGGCCCGAGCCTGCACCTGCACCCGAGCCTGTACCTGCACCCGCACCCGAGCCTGTACCTGCACCCGAGCCTGTACCTGCACCCGAGCCTGTACCTGCACCCGAACCTGTACCAGTCGTCCACTCTGCCTCAGCTCTCGTGTCTCTGCCTCAGCTCTCATGTCTCTGCCTCAGAAAGTACATCCTCTTTGAATGGTTTTAAATAGCAAGACATAATAATAATCATCTGTTCCTTAGCAGGTCTAAAAATTAAGTAAATACAATTTCAGATGAACAGCTATACATGACAAATTATACTGTGTAATGATTTATTCAACAGAAATAAAGCCAAAATTGAGATTCCATGTGTGAAAAACTAAGTACACCCTTATTGCTTCCATGGGTACTGCATTGAACCATGATTTTTCAAATAATAGTAAATTAGATGATATGATAAAAAATAATGGTATCTAAAGAAGGCCCTGCTTGTCCTGAAAAAAAAAGCATAATATAATGTGTGTGGGTGCATAAAATGAGAAGAAAATTACAGCTACACTGAAAAATGTTAAAAGAGCCTTTGTCCCAAAGTGTACTATGAAAAAGAAACAGTCTTGTCATTAAGGGGTTAACAATAACTGCACAGGTAGCCAGCCTGTTCAGCTGCCGGTGACATATACCTAGTCTAGGATCTTGAGATTAATAGGGCTGCATGTTTTTTTCAATTGATCTCAAGGTTCAATAGAAGCATAAAGAAATAATCTACTGTACTTCTTGGGTAAGAAGGCATATTTTTAAGTAAAACAAAAAGAGCAAAAGACACACAGCCCATTTGGAGGATACACCAGAGATCTGCAGGAGATCATATCTTTATCAAACTAATTAGCTACATTTGTTCTGTGTTCAATCAATCTTTAGGCAATTTCAGGTCTAGTGTGATGCTTTATCTTCTGCACACTGTGCGGCGTGGGTGGTCACTGGATGCATTCTCTGTTTTCTTTATTGACCAACATATCTTATTGCCATTTAAGTCTGTTAACAATATGTTTTCAGACTTATAGAAGCCATGGTTTTATTACATTCACATTGACAGTTCGCACAATTGAGCAAGTTATCTCATTAAAAGAAATACAAAACAGATGATTTTTAACCCATTGTGGTTTCATTGTTGTTTTAGCTTTCAAATTTAAGATTACTATCTGGAGTTCTGTTACGGTAAGAATAAGTTCCCTCTAGCACTGATTGGATCAACATATACACAAAATCGACACGCTATTTCTCCTCAAACAAACGTTGCAAGAAAGTAAACACGATTCCTTTTGTGGTTTACCAACAAAAATAATTTGTTCTAGCTGTATTCCTATCTTGCTTCAATGTACCAAAATTTTGTTGTTTAAGGCTTTCAGATGCCGCATGTTTTTTATATTAATCAGATAAATAAGATGAAGTTGAAACATTTAAACATATACAATTTACAGAAAATAAATAATATATCTATTATATAAATATATGCTTGAAGATTGTTTTTAATTTGGAACTCCTTAAGTCATCAAAAGAAGGCCTCAGTTTGATTGCAAGGGTCGTCTTTAACGCTAGGCAAAAGGGGCATTTGCCCCAGGTCCAGTCAATCCTCTACCATGAGCCTGCAACATCCATTAAAAAGGTATGGCACAGTGAAGGAGGGGACAAAGAGACTGTGGGGGTGATGATGGGCGGGGGGCTCAATGCTTGCCCAGGGTCCAGGATAATTATATCTGATGACTTAAAGGTAGAACAATAGGCTATAGGTCAGATGTTTAGATGTAACGTAAGGAAGTTCTACTTTACTGGGAGGGAAGTAAATAAATGGAACAGTCTATTTAAACAGTCTAGAGGAGAGGGGGAGGATCCAAGTCCCCTGCAGTGCTGCGGGGGATCTGGATTTTAGTTTTATAGCCAGATCTCTATTTGAGGCCACACTATAAGACGACAGTGAATATAAGACGAGGGGTATTTTTCAAAGCATTTGCTCTTATATTCAAGCAAATATGAAAGTTACCATACGATTTTCTAGAGAAGGTTACATGTGTTGGACATTATAGTCGTTTTACTAATAATACAAAAGTAGGGTACAGTACAAGGCAGTGGTAAACATTACAAATAACTGCCCTGGAAGACGTACCTAGCATAATAATAATCATAATGCCATCAGTGCAAACTGAAATCCCAATTCTTTAAAGCACCTTAAGAGGTTGAATGTTTGACAGTAGCAGATGAAACCTTCAGTCCTCATGGTGTTTTCATTAGGCTCGGAACCATGGATGTTGCAGTGCCACACAACCTGAGGAGGTACACAGTTGGTAGACATGTTGGTCATCCAATTGATGACCAGTCACTAACAATATATACAAACTGTTCTAAGAACAACATATCAGATGTTTATCTTAAGTTTACATTGTATGTTTTTTCCCTAATATAAACATAATATTTTGATCCAATGGTACTCTCTTGCTACATACTCTGACTGTAACTACTTCTGACAATATAAAAATAAATATAAGCAATAAAGTGGAGGCACTGTGTTCTGGGGATATTTTAAAGAACCACAGAAGAGCGTGATTGGATGAGCTTATGGGGTATCAGGTAGCTAATAGTTACCTCAAATCCATATACCATATGGGAATCAAGACTAAACAGTCTAATTTCTAACTTGAATTATATAACTAAAGATGGCTGTTTTCAATTAGATTTAACAGCACTGGCTTATCCAACTAAAATGTTAAAAAGTATCATATAGTTAAAGACGTGGATATGTAAAATATTTCAACAAAAAATAAATCAGTTTTAAAAGCGCAATTAAACTTTTTATCTGGCACTAACAAATGTATACATCCATAAAAACACAAGAAGGTATGGACTCCCCAAGCCTTACGGCTTCCTTTTAAGGTTCCAAACTACATTTTTTGGGGGGGTTTATTATTATTTTGACTCTGGCTATTCTGAATTGCTGAAAGGTTGATGAACATACTGAGAAAATGGTTTGGCAGCAGAATTGGCTCATAACATTTCTAAAAAGATGCCCAGAAATCAAAAGAGAATGGAACTTCAGTACATAAGAACATAGCGTTCTATTTATCGTTGTTTTTCCCTCTAATTCTGGTGAACATGGGACACGCTGCTTTGGATAAATACTTTTTTTTTTGCTTACCCTCTGGTATCTGATGTTATCTTTCAGAAGCTGATATTATATAATTTAATGTATCCTGGGAAATGTGAGTTTGGTATGAATAATTTCTATTTTTATTGAAACTTGAAATATTATACTGCAATCTATAGTGTAGAGAAAGCTCCTAGGTCATGTCTTTTTTTCTTTTCTTTCTCCTATAATGGGAAATTTTGGTACGCGTGGAGCAATGTCTAAGAAGGTCTTGTGAACTTCATGTGACCCAGGTCCTGGCGTTTTGGTAATTTCATTGCATTTGCTTCTCCCGGTCAAGCCCATTTTGATAATGGAACTATGATGCTTCTTATGTGCGCTAGAAGAAGGTTGATTTATCTGATGATAGGTCATGTGTGGCCCTTTGTACAGTGGGAGTTGCACTCAGTTTATCTCCCTTCTCATATAAAGCTGATGCATTTAATTGTTATGTTGTATTTAACCATGGGAAACAAGATTGTTTGCCCTCGGCTTGAGAAGTCAGTCACATAACCTACCACGTTAAGAAACCCTATGGGAGTCCTAATTTAAAAGAAAAAAACAGTGGTACATGGCTGGGCTACCAAACTAAGTTACTGTGATAAGAGTGGTGGCTTCATATGGCTCACCTATTCAAGCCTCTATCTCAATCCACAACAGTAAAGTAAAGTATTTCAGCAAGGTCATTTTTGGTTCATTCAAGCAAGGGTTCTTGACAATGGGGTTTTCCTCTGCATTGCCTATGGATTCATTTGTATTTATCTATATTTATCAGACCATTATGTGTATGGGGCATTAGTGAGCTAGACAGGAGCCCACATTTATGGATTATATATAAATCGATAACCCTAGTGAATTCATTTGTTTAAGAAAATCAGCTATTGTTAACTACAGAAATTGAACATATAAATTGTGTAGACTCTTGTAGACTTTTGAGGCCTCTACTTTTGAGGCCAAAATTGAAATGTGTAGATCCACTTTAAATCGAACAACCGAAACAGTAATGCAAGTTTTTGCCCAATATTCCAAAAAATGCAAATATTAAATGTATATCAAAATTCTCTAAACATATTTTACCGTTTATGCCTGTTTTCATTATTCACAAAGACCTTTTCAACATACAGATCTGTTTAAAGAAATAAAGAAGAGAAAAAAAAACTATTAGGAAATTAATACCAAAACAGGCGTTTGATTTGAAAAGCTTTGCGTTGGTAAACGCATGATGTTTAAAGCTGACCAAATAGTTTCCTAAGCCTTTAATAATCAGTATCAAATTTAAAATGCCGGTTCAGGAAAATACAAAGTATATTTCATTTTTATCTCTATTACACGCAAGATTTAGCTAGACAAGTTTTTTAGGGTTGGAAAATTTGGAAAGCTGTAAGACAGATTTATTTAACTTTATCCAAGTGGGTAACGTGGGAGATACAATTTCCCTATTAACAAGAAAAATCCACTGGAATGTGTTAACATTTGTGTTTTCAATCTGTGTTGGTATTTCACTATACCTTCTATGACACACGTTCACAATCAATGATGAAGGATAAGTGCTTCAGTTTTACCTTTTAGTGGCAATGTCTGTTTGTGACCTATCTGGTATTTTCCAGCAGATGTTGCACAAAGCTCCTGTCTTAGACTAAAGGTTATGAGCAGAGATTGTCAGAGTTTAATTGGATTTATTGTCCCCACAACCCGGTAGACAGGAGGTGTACAAACCATGGTCCATTGTCCAACATATAGAAACATAGAATTTGATGAAAGATAAGACACATTCGGCCCATCTATCAGCCCTTGGTCCCATCTTAGATGTTCAGCTTTATAACTTTATAACTTTATGTCTACTATGTATGTTTAAAATCTCTCACTTGATGAGGATCTACCATTTTTGCTGGTAGGCTCTTTCTCTAATCTAATACCTGTTCAGTAAAGTAAAACTGCCTTACATTACATCTAAGCATCTAACCCTCAGGTTTTAGATTATGACCCCGTGTTCTAACATTTCTTCTACTTTGAAATAAACCTCCCTCTTATAAGAACTTATAAGACATATTAACATACAAGAAAGTGATGGGGTCAGCCCAAAATGCAAGCTGGAAAACCCAATCCATGTATGCATGTGTAATTTGACATTCAAATGAAAATGGTGGTGCTATGATGGATATTTTGTCCTGCAAACCTATCATCAAAAACACAATTTAATCTTCTGGGTTTCATCAGTAGGAGGGTGGTTGCGTGTCTTGCATCGTAAAACTGGTTGTGGTTTAATACCAAGTTCACAAACAATGTATGTTCTATAAAATGCGCACCTGGCATGTAACCACAACCGTCTTCCAAAAGTACGGTCTGTAACCACCCTCACACTTTAATGTTCACATAACTGGATGTGAGAAATTTGCTAGATTAAAGGAAAGCTTGTTTTAAGCAAATAGTGATGCTTTGTGGGTGACCATGTGCATGTCATTAACCGGAGCTCTACTCTGCCTAGAATCACAGTTTTTGATATACAGACGGGTGTGTCTATGAATATTAACTTGGTTATTAATGTGTTCTTTGCCGTGTATCACTGTTGTCATTTTTATTACTCTCTCTGTATCTTGTTTGCGTGCATTTGATATGATTTGAACTATTTTTTTCTGAAACGTTAACAAGATGAAAGGAGCCATGTTTAAAATGGGCTCGGAAACCTAATGCAAATGAAAAGATAATGAAGAAATTATGAAATCTTGTTTGTGGCACGAAGATTGCTTAACAGATGCTTTTCATTTTAAAACAACTAGGAACATTGTCTGTTTCCGAAGAACAAGTTTAGTCCTTCATGACTACCCAGGGTTTATGCACTGTACTATATTTAATGGTGGTGGATGTTGTTTTATCCAGTGGATAATGGGCTTGATTCAATTACCTTAAATGTCTTAAAAAAACAACTTTAAAAACATACTTTAATTGTACCCACTAGTAAGCTATCAGACCTTCCAGTATACAAATCTCCAAATTGATCACTCACTGCTTAGAAGAGCATAAATGTTTAGCAGGCCTACTGGCAACTTATAGCCAAGCATTGGCTGATTTCATGTCAAGTTCAACGCAAAAGATCAAAGTCAAAATGAGTTTAATTATTTACTAATAAGAGGTAAATATATAGTCTTGTTATAATGTTATATATGATTGAGTTACTGTTATTACCATGGTTTTATATTTGCATTTAACTATGCAAGATTGTTAAATTATTAAACAGTGGTCATACTCCTTCTCCAGCAGAGGCACTATGATGTGCTGGGCTGTTTGCTTTCTGGGCCATTCCAATGCATACTCCCACATTGTGTTTGGATTTGTACTCAATTCTGTCTTATTTTTAATTTTTCTGGGCTTCCACTTCGCCCGTAATTTTTGGATTTGAGCTTATTATTAGTTTGTTCTGTCTTCTTTTACTCTCCTGATTTGACTAGGCATACACCTCACTACACATCTTGGCCTTAGTCCTGGACCAATACCACCACACAACCGAGTTGCAGCAGTTCCTACATAATGTAGTAGAACAGTAGACATATTGTAGTGACTTTTATGTGAACAAATTGTATTGTAATTGAAATCTATATTTTAAAATATACCCATTCATTTACATAGTAGAAATTGTTTTCTATTGATAAAAATGTAGTTTCTGTTGGGGTTGCAGCCTAAGATCTACAATCGTATATTTCAAGTTGGGATGTCTGAGATGCTTTCGGCCAAATGTATCTCAATGCAGCTGGTGTATTCACCTCCAGTCAGCTTCAGCACTGGCTCTGGTGAATGCAGTGTTTACAACTTTAAAGTGAGCACAAACGTCTTAGGCAATAGTATTTTTTTTTTTACATAATTGTAGGATAATCTTGAATTTCAGAATGAGACGGTTTCTTTTTAACTACACACTTTGGATGATAACATTGATCATGATAGACTACATATTATTTAGAATACAGCTGAATATTTAACTTAGAAAACAACTTTGCATCTCCAATCCACAAGGCACCAAGCTGGCCATCATTGAGATTGTATATGAGCAGTCATTTATTCTACAGAGGGTTCTCTTCACATTTATCTTTTTTTCTAGTTATACATGTTCCTGCAAGATATCTATAAGCACTATTGAAAATAGGTCATACTGAAATAAATAAATAAATAAATATAAATTAGGAGCAAGGCAGTTCATGTTCTTTTTAACAATGGCGGGTTCCTTCATTTATTAATACTTCAATCTTCAGTTTTATAGAACAAAATGTTCTATTCAAACCAAACCTTTATGTATACTTTTAATGATATATTTAGAAAATAAATGTACGCACCTATTAACTACATTTAGCCTATAGTCCACACCCTCAATTTTAAAGATCTCAAGCATTAAAAAACATTAAGATTAATAAAGCAAGCACAAATGAAATGTAACAAAAAATGCTGGACACGCACGCAATATATTGCTAATATTAAATTCACAGCTTATGCCCTAATTATGCTTCTAATCTTTTCCATTGCTTTCCGTTCTCCCTTTGTTCTAAGTAAAACACTTTACAGCGTTGGTGAATAAATCAGACCAACTGAGAAAACTGTGTGCAGATGTGCGTAAGCATTGTGAGAAGTCAAAATTCATAGTTCTTTGTAGCTAGAGCCCAGGGGTCAGTGTACTGTATGTGCCAACAAGAGGGAAGTTTGAAAAGCGTATATTTGGATGAGACACAGAAGGGACTGGGGTCTATGCAGAATTTCTCAGACAGAAAGAAAAGTATAGCAGAAGAAGGCCAACTAATGAAAGGGGAGATCTTGTCCACAAAATTCATAGTTTTTGGGTTTTTTTAGCTAGAACCCAGGGGTCAGTGTATGTGCCAACAAGAGGGAAGCTTAAAAAGCATATTTGGATGAGTCACAGAAGGGACTGCGGTCTATGCGTAAGTATAGCAGAAGGCAAACTTATGCAAAGGGAGATCTTGTCCACTAACTAAGTTTGTTAGGGTAAAAAGATCTCCACCTCCAGCCTTGGCCACCTGCTCTTTCTCTCCCTAGCTAACTCCAACTCCATTGTACACTCTAAATTTATAATGCTTTGCCAATTATCCTTCCTTGATTCTTTTCTCCTCAGAACCAGTCCCTATCTCATTCCCCATAACATTTTCCCAGTACCTAAATCTCCTTGTTTTTCCTTTGTTCTTCTCCCCTTTTTCCATCTGCCACTTACCACACTATTTTTGTTTCACTTCTATCTCTCTTTGAAATCTGAGCAGCCAGGGCCGGCCGAAGGCGTAACGCCGCCTGGGGCGAAGTTTAAAAT
>VKOC01004136.1:0-17394 GCA_009364415.1 Spea multiplicata
ATATATATATATGTATATATATAGTTATACATATGTATGTCCTACAGACTCCTGGCCCCAGCTCCTCCATTTTTTAACGCAGGACAACTGGAGTTGGCTGAAGGGGGCAACATAGAACGGACGAGCCAAGGTGGTGGCACAATGAGGTTTTTTCCTAAGGTGGTTAAAATCCTTGTGCTAGCCCTGACTGGCAACTTCCCAGCACCTTATAAGTGGCAGGAAATAGATGTATCTGAGTTAAGGAAGTGGAGCTAACCTCACTAATGAGACTCAAAAGGGGCACTGAATGGTCAGGACAAGAGTGGTCTGGCCAAACGGCACTACCCTGGCCAGGGATCTAACATACCAACTGGTGGCCTAGTGATTTCTAGAACCTACAGATGACATCTGGACAGTTTCAAGGTATACATTAAGGCAACCATCACATTTTGGAGATACTTCTAAACAATGTCCATCTATCGCTTTTCCTAACCCCAGATGTAATGTATGATTTGAAAAGAGGCATTGGTCTGCTAACCAGCTATTAGTTATAAAGCTATTGGCCTTTTTAAAACATAAAGAACATTATGTAATTTTAAAGAACATTATGAATACAAACATTTCAGCCAAAATTAAAATTTCCTGTTTTTCATACAGCTGTTTTCTTAGTTTTATGTATCTTCTTTCTAGTAGGATTAGTAATAAGGGAACAGAAACAAAATATCTAGAGTGTAAGCTTCTTTATTTGAATTCCAGTAACCTTTTCATTGACAAATGGTTCTATGCTCGCAGGACCATCAGAAAGTAGGATATGTTTTGTTAACGTTATGTCATTGTTTGCATAATCTATTTACTAAAGTCAACTTTTAAAGTTATATATTGACCAGATTTACAACATAATTATTATTCTACCTAGTCAATTCATTTGACATATTAATGAATAAACTGAATTTTGTTTAAGTTAAAAAAAAAATATTAGGTTAATGACCAGATAAAAACAAATTCACTAGCAAATAGAATGTTACACCTCTTGAGATATTTGAGATGTAACCTCTTAACAAATCCTAACAGTTTGTAACTCTTAAGAACAGGGCACCCTTCTTCTTCTGTTCCCGAATATTTTATGTTAATTGGGTAAGTTATTTTTAATGTAATTGTCGATTTTGTGTTCTCCCTCATTGTAATAGCACAATATAATCAATTGATGCTCTATAAAGTAAAAGTATAAAGTAATAATTAGTACAGCAATTTTCTATACTGCGCTACAAAATAATTAATTATGGGACATCATTATATGATCCTATTGTACTCAGAATTCTTAATTCAACTGCTAAATCTATCTCAGCAACATAACTTTATTTTCTGTATTAATATGGCAAACTACTAATATTCCATGCGAAATGCAGTATTATTGCACCTTTTTACTATATCTATACTATATCTTTGTAGAGCAAGTCCTTCTTGTTCGTTGGGTTCTCACATCTAGGTGAACATTTCAAAGCCAGCAAACATTAAGAGCACACTCTAGAACAGAAAGTAGGTGGATAAATTGGGGGATTATGTTATCCTGCTAAGATGGAAATGCATCAATGTCTAATTTCCTGAGATCCTGTTAAGAAGTATGTGTACTTTAGATAGGTAGGAGTACTTCTCATTCTCTTGAGATTTACCAAGTATGCTTTCTGTTCTTTGTACATACTCCCACTTTTCTTATGAATCTTAGCAGCTTAATGTCTAAGCATGGAATCCATGTCTACTTTATGTCAAAGTCCCTGTGCTACTGAACTGGGATATACACTCTGTTTTCACATGGTAACGGATTCTTTCAAAAATGTATGCCTATTTGTTTAGCAATATGAATTTTAAATTACAAATACTATCTTAAATACACATAAATTAGTATATTTGAAAAAATATTTTAAAAAAACCAAACATGTTAAAAGGCAATTACATCCTTTTGTTACCTGGCTGTGCACATTTAGAATCTCCTGGTAGGGGTTTGTTATGATGGTAAAACTGTTGTATAAAATCATACATCCTACGTACCACCAGTGGTAAGATGTCACCATGGTTTAACTCCAAGGGTTTCATTTGTTCTAAACAAATTCAGCAAAGACACTAATTCTGGATAGAGACTAAGGTGTTGATGAATGTTGCAGAGGGGTTTAGGCATAAGAAGTAACTTTTTTTTATAGTAGGAAAGGGTTGTTTGAACTAGGTAAGGGTGGATTAGGAGAGGTGTCCTCACAAAGACACCAGTGTCATTGAAGTCATTGGTACCTCAAAATCTGTTACAGACAACTATTTGGTTGGGAATCAATATTTTACTATAAAGAAAGATATATTTTCAGTGGATAGGGGGTCAAACAAATATTGGAGGATAAGGATGAGAGTTTAAATAGAGGAATACACAAATTAGATAAGAAGACAGTGTCTGATACAGCAATGAAGAGACTAAGGAGCAAGATACAAAGCTGACAGAGGCAGAGACAGAAGGCAAAATGGTTGGAGGATGCGGTGGGATCTTAACTTTGTACTGGGCCCTACATTTTCCCAGCCATTAGTGAGATATCATAATTTCACTAAATGATTGAATATACATAAAGGGGCGATTATGGATTTGGAAACAGTGCAATGTGGGAGACATGACACAAATTTAATAACATGGAATACTATATTATAGAATATTACATCAAATAAACATATAATTATATAACGTTCTGGTGATAGATTATGTTTAAAATTACTTCTCACACTGCGATATAAACCTGTGGTAGCATGCAAAATGTTTTTATAACACAATTAAATACTCGTTATTCCACCCACAATTGGCCTGCTGGTTACTAAACTAGAATCGTCCTGACCAGGAATTTTAAAGACGTGCTGAATGGTTGTTATGGTTTTCTGCTGTTTTACATTAAAATATTGCTGTGCAGAACATGTCACAAATCAGTTTCATGTGGAATTATTTGGCTTACAAATAATATTGGTCTTTTAATAAACTTTAAAAAAATATAGAGACAATAAAGCTACTAAACTAGCCGCTATACAACATGTGGTTATTAGCTTCCAAAATGTTCTTTAACATTAAATATATATATAATGTACCGATGTCCATGCACATGATTTCAACAAGAGTGATGAGGGCAGCTGCAGGGCTGTAGATTCTACCTCAGGTATAGTAAGTATTTTATTGGGGATTGGGGATATCAGGACATTAAATTATCACTATAAATGTGTTTTATTTAACACTAAATATTTAGTTAACTCTACGAATATGCTTTACATTTTAAAGTGTGGCAACAATTGGTGTCATGTATGTATTGTATGGGTAGGCATATATTTTGTGGCTGTTAGCCCACAGTAGCAGTAAGCTTTATCGACAGTGCCAAGGCTGGATGAGTAACGCTAACAAAAAATGTCAAGATGCTCTTTGGCATTTCCCAATCCAATGTGCTCAGTTGACTGATTTCATAATCTATCAATTGCGGTTCTAACACGTAGTGAAATGTGTCAGGTGCTGTCTCCCAATCTTTAACAATGAGACAATATATCATCCAAGACAATGTTATCATCCAAAACATTACAGAGAGGTTACACTTTAAATGATATTGGGTTCTCTTATAGAAAACAAAGCTAACAGGATTGCCATTGTGTGTATCTAATGTTGTACAGCAATGTATTGGGTTCAACTACTAGGCCTAGGTCTAGGGTGGCAGATCAGAGTAGCTGCAGTCCCTCTGCTGGAAAACCTTGACCAGCCTAGGACAATCTGCCCCAAGTGTCCCACTGCCTAATGGGCTGGTTACAAGGGAGACTTCTGACCTGCCCAATCAGCCCATTTACACTATGGCCGGCTATGCTGGGCTACCACAGACTGCATTACACGGTGCTACATGCCACAAAGGTGACACACCGAGTCTTGAAATTTTATTGGGTTATCATATTTATTTATGGGAAATTTGATTATGCTGTATTTATAATTAAGTTTACACAAAAATGATAACTGTGTAAATGTCACTTGCAACAAGACAAGAAACATGAGTTTTGCTTACTCTTTTCAGATGACTGCTGATATAGAACTCAATAGCTTAAATGTGTTCTCTGATCCATTCATGTCAAATCATCACAGATCATGTGCATACAGACTGCAGTTAATAAATACTAAGGCATGCATGTAGGAGTAGATGTAGATGGTCTGCTCAGATAGTTATTAGATACTAAAGCTGTCCAAGATTTTTTTTTTCCTTACGTGCCAACAGGATTTTGCTTGTATCTTGTACTAGAATATCAGGTATTAATTAACTCCATAACTTCAACTCATATATTCAGACATATTGTCCATACACCACAATCATATACATCCCTTAATGCTTACATTGTCTAGGCTAAGAATGTTTAGACTTGCATTATCTGAACATAGCCAGAGTTACTCGATTGTGGAACATGTACTTATACAGTATTTCGTAGAAACATTTTGAAGAAAAAAAAGAATAAGACTTTATATTAAAGGTAGTGTCTTGGGGAAAAAATAAGAAGCACTGTTTTAAGCTAAGTCTAGAACGGTGTAATTTAAAAACACAAGATAACTTTGGTATATATTATCTAATCTTGATGAAAACAGAAAAACTAAAAGTTATACATTAACCATGCGCAAACTACATAATGACAAATAGGAGCAACAAATCTCTTAAAAAGTCTGGCATACTAGAGAAAAACATTCTAAAGTGCACATCCAAGTGGCAGAAGGGAGATAAATATATAATACAAAGATCAAACAGATTCTTTGTGGGTGGAATCAGGCTTCTCATTATATCCTCTGTGAAAGCGAGATTACTATTACCTTTCAAAAGGTCTGCATGGAGCTAGAAGTAAGTGCCTGATTTACACAAACATAAAAGAGTCTTGCCATGAGACATTTCGAAGTACAGACGAGAATCCTCATTTTATAAAGGGAAATGTTGCCTTCTCAAGGGAGGTTTTATCGGGATTAGTTTTATATGATACCTTTGCTATTCAAAGAGAGCTGCTGTGTGAAGGATATGGTGGCATTTAGGACTTGTCTATCTGCTGCTATCAAGAAGAAGAGAATACTGTCAGAAAAGTATATTCTTTCCTGTGTAGGTTATCACTAATGAACCGGCTATTACCATTGGTATTTGGAATCCTTAAATACCTTACCATCACCTTAAGCAATAATAATCTTATTATAATCATATTTGATTATATATTGTGTTAAGTAGTTTGTGCATTGTATATAAGTATTCATTGTGGTAGTTTTGTTTATTTTATGCGAAGCAAAGCGCAACGCCGATCTGATATTTGTAAATTTTACAGCTGTATACATTTTATGTGTAGACCATGTGAGTAGCTTTCTTAACTTCCTATCTATGAGAATTTGTAAGTATTTTTATCCATTAAGCTCTTCCTTGCCTATTGTTCGATTGCTACTTTTCTTTGGTGGAATCAGATTTTAGCCATTGTATCAATTGTATAGTGATGGACAACTTCTGAATTCCAAACAGGTCCCCATCCAGCTCTTCAAATATATTTCCATATAGAGAAGAGACCTCCTCGGAATACAATGCCCCAACCAGCTCTGCAAACATATTTGAAGAAGAAACATTTTCTACGTTACATCTTTTTCTATGTTTGCCCAATAAAATGAATTATGTTTGAGTAAAGACTTCTTGGGTCCATAGTATTAGAAATAAACTATAATATTGCTGTATAACAAGATTAGCCAACATGTTTCTGTACAGATACTGTGAAACTCAGACCCCTATGATCACCAAGGAGCATCCTGAAAGAAAGGTGAAAAACTAATTTTTGTTGAATTAAATAGTAGTTATATTTTCTTTAGGCTACTAATGTTTTATTATAAGGTTTCTAAAAGTGAGTCTTTTTAAGTCTATATCATGAATTGGAATGGTTTTTATACTAAAAACAAATTATGAAATCAAAGCATGAAATAAAATAAAAACTGATAGCAAGTGTACACATAACCACAGTGCCGGCATAGGAAGTTAAGTGCTTCCAACCTCTACTTCTGAAGCCCACCTCAGATGGAATTATTCCTCTTCATTGTAGATTAAGTCTGTATATTCTCCTAAACTGTGTAAAATGCTTGCTGCTACAGACAATGAAAACCATAGCACTCATATTTTTAAATGTAATTATGTCCCACTTAGTCTTTACTCAGAATTTCCCCTTAAGTGCTTCAAATGACTACCTGAGATAAAGCCCAGCTGAGTAAAAAAGGCTATAAAACACTGATAACAAAACTGCTCAGGACCAATTAATGGGCAAATAATGTGACATATAATCACTATGTGAAGAAAAACATTCATACTAGCTTGTCCTTACTCTTATTTATCTTAATTATTTAAAAGGGAAATGTTAACCATCTCTGCCTAAACTACAGACTTTAAATAAATTAGTCTTGAATTTCTAAGTACATTTAAAATTTTACAAACGTTATCATGGACTAAGTCCTCAATATTTCTCTATTCAAACTATTGCGTTATCAAATAACTTTCAGCATCAGCATATCCTTATGCTCAACAACATCCCTTTGTATTTCAAGATTTTTGGAAGTGATACCTTTATTATGGACAAGTAGAATTTATGATGCTCTACTTGGGGCATTGGTGTAAGTATTAAGTGATATCATATTAAACCATGGATGCTGTCAAAACTTCATAATGAAGTTTAGACGTTATTTCAGTTGAGAATTTTACAATACATTTTCCCTAATTACTAATTCAAAGAGCTAATTTGTTCACTTTAGCATAGGGAATAGTTAACTGCAGTGTATAATAGATGGCTAGAGATAAAGACAGTAGTTTCAAAAATTGATACCATGGTAATGAACATCTTGATATAATGGGGAACTGTTGCTTGAAGTTGAAGCTTGAAGCACAATAATGGTAGTCAAGTGTCATCTAACCTAGAACTAGTCTTACAAACAAACCTGTATACTGTAAGACAGTGACATGTATAGGGTCATCAATGTTTCATGTTCAAATAGGTTGACATTGAGCTTAAAATTCTTAACAGAAAAAGAAAATGGATATAGCCAAGTGTCCAAAAGAAGACTGTCGAAGGTGATAACATGTATTGGGCTAATATAGAGAAAGAAAGTCACTTAAGCTTTCAAGACCTTAAATTATTTTTCTTCCGATAGAATGGAGCATCCACTGGAGTGCAGAAAGATTGGGTGCCTTACCTAGAAAAGTAAATGCAACAGAATGCAAGGGAAGACGATTGTAGTTGATCAGGAAATAATACAACCTATAAGAGGGACTGTCCCTTCTTAATAGGGACACTTGGGGAGTATGCCATAGATTTTGAAATGTAGAATTGTATTTCCCATGTGTCTAAATTGTGGGAAAAATGTAACATATCAAGTGTTTCGCTTCCATGCTCTGCCCACCATGAAAATTAAAAAAACAATGGGCTAGTTAAATTACATCGCGGATTTTTCATTTTTTCCACCATCAGAAACAACAGGATTTGTGTTACGAAGAAGTTAAAATGCTATTAGTTGTGAAAGGCATAATTTCATAAATTGCCACAGCGTTCTATTTTATAAATAGGGGCATTGTTTTATTGGAAAATGCTGTCACTGCATGTTTTGTAGGAGATACAGGAAATGTTCCAGACTATAACGTTCTGTTTTGTTACTTACTTGGTAAAGACTTGTTAAAACCTAAACAGATCAAGTTAAGGATATAAATTTAAATGCTGCAATGCGCAGTTTTTGACAAATAAGCAGTTGAATTAAATTAAATTTGCACATAAAAATTCATTTATATTGTTTTCCTTTATTATAGGCAAAATATATCCGGGCATAATTATCATTAGAAAACTGTTTCCTGTTGCCAGTCTACTTGATGTGTGAAGTTTCAATTTGAAGAACTGTATTTATTACATTATCTTTTATTTGAAAAGCACAAACAGATGCAATGCTGTACAATGAGGTTATACATATAAGTGACATATTCACACAGAGAGAGAGAGAGAGAGAGAGAGAAGGTATGGATTAATAATAGTTTATTTGTTGGGTGAATCCTTTTCCAGGTAACTACAACAGAGGTTGCTGAAAGATTAACTGTCCCATTTTAAATTATCCCAAAAACTAATTGTTGGCTATGACAGGCCACACATACATCCTTTTTCTTAGCAATAAAACAAATTGCTCAGCAATTGGCCGCACACCATGGCATCCTATTGGCCCCAGAAGAAGCTGATTGTGTGTGTATATGGAGCGATGACTGGCAGTAGCCCACCAGGTATTTGCAGGTGTGCCAAATGGCCAATCTGGCCCTGATTCTGGTTCTAGCACGCTAACGTATGATGTATTTGGGCATCCTGGCACAGAGAACATTAACTTGAATGGGTGTGCATGCCTTACACTAGGCGTTTGCTCCACTCGGTGAGAGTGCGTTCACTTCATGGGTAAGAAGTGACGATGACAGCGATAGTATTCTGGCTTTTCCCTAAGCACAATACATACACATAACACCTGGACAGTCCCAGAAATGTGGGGCCAGTGGCCAAATTAGTCCCCATTCAAGAGGGGCCACTGTGAAACATTTTGGCAATTGAAAAGGGCAATTGCTGCACTTAGCAGGGCTCTATGTAAAATACACATGAAAGGATGAATGACATTAGCATGAGTGGGGGGAGAGTTGATGTATCCTGCTTGCATCGGTGTACGGGAGGAAAGTTAAGTTATGCTATCAAGGTACCCATGTGTCTTAGTAGATGATCCCAAGTCCTGTCAGTATAGATTCCGTGGAAAGAAGAGGTTGATAAGTGAGAGATATATAAGAGAAAGAAGAAAACATAAACCAATAATTAAACAAATTAAACTAAAGACAATTAAAATTAAGTTATAGAAATGAGGATAAATATCTAGTCAAAGATAAAGGTGAGGGGCATCAAAACAGGGGTGTTTACAGAGGAAGAAATTCTACCTGAACTCTCCAAAATAAAGGCAGACAAATCCATAGGACCTGATGGGATAGACCCAAAGTTATTAAAAGCTTCGAAGTGTCCTGGAAAAACTGTTGGCAGACTTTCTTAACCAGACACTAGTAGTTTCAGAAAACTGGAAGTTGGCAACTGTAGTACTATTCCACAAAAAATGTAGCAGGGAGGACTTAGTAGGTCTTATGCCATTAGTTAGTTAGATTAGTTACTTACAAATTAATAGGAACCAAGCTAAAGGATGGGATTGTTACTCACTTATTTTAACAAACATACCAGATCAAATACATTTGTTATGGTACATATCATAAGCATGTGTAAATTCTTTAGAAAACACATTGCTGCAGTTTTTTATTTTTACGCAAGTAGTAGAATCTTGAATCAGAACTAACAGGACGCATATTGTGTGTTCATGTGAGAGAAATTAAATTATGATGTTTACCTAATTTGGAGATGGTGCATCCAAATCATGAACAGATGTAAACTGAAAAATTGTGTCATCAAGTACATCAAAGAAAGGAAGGACAACCCTGGAACTCCAGCTGCTTTCTACATTGCCAATTTTCTAAAAACATAAACAAAGCATGCAGGCTCAGAGAACCCAAACAGTATCTTAGCAATCGGTTAATTTCAAGCCCTATGAGGATAATGTGAGTTGTTTTCATCCAAAGCTGGAGAACTAAACTCAATTTTTGGGCAAGCTTATCTTATGTATGTATAGCTCCATCAATATTCCTGCATGCAGACTAGACAGGCACCGACAAAGCCAACAAACTTAGGGTAATTGTGAAGTATAGGCTTCTGTGTCTCCCAAAGGAGATTAGCCCATGCCAAGAGTCAGGGGCGGGTAGGACCCCCAGGCCGTCCTGAATCTGGGGCAGCGGGCCGGCCGATTGGCTGGCAGACGAACATTCAAGGCAACCGCGAAGTTCAAAACTAAGCGGCTGCGAGCGGGACTGGCTGGCGGGGGGGCGGTCCACCCGGGGTGCCGCTCACTGAGGGGTGCCGGCACGCCTCCAAAAACGATGCGCACAGCAACTGTGGCTGTGTGTCGGGACTTGATGACAAATCCTGGCGCACAACACTGAAGCCACGCCCACCGTCTTCCTCGCTCTCTGCACCGGAAGGACGGGACACAGAAGAAGAGGAAGAACGAAGAGGAGGAGTTAAAGTGACAGAGGAAAGGTAGAAAAATAGTGCCAAATACTCTAGGTACGCCCCTGCGTCGTGCGGCAGTCAGGCCCAATGTCCATGCCTCAGCTCTTCGTCCCATGTCTTAAAAGGGGTGGGATGAAGCGCTGAGGCATGGCCATTGGGCACGTCGGCCGCTTTAATGTCATTAGGCGCTGGTGGAGTGACCGACACACGGTCATAACACTGGGAAAGCAGGATGGTCATGCCTTTACCAACATTGGAGTCAACAGTGGCGGACAGAGAGCAGAAGTGGTAACAGCTATAGGGGCAGCCTGCGCTGTGGGAAGCTGAGGTGGTGGAGCCAGATTGCAGTACGGGGCAAGGTTTGGACGCAAACTGGTCCATACGCTGGTCTACCTGGTGCAGCCTGGAAAAAAATTTGAATTTCTTGCACCTTCTGGGTTCATGTCCCTTGTGTAATGTTAGGGACCAGGAACCAGACGGGCACGAAACATATAGTGCAAAAGACCTTTATTGGTGCTCAGGACAGGAATCAAGATCAAGATGGGTACTCTGACAAGCCGGGGTCAGGAATGCAGAGATCAGTGACACTTTTGGGATGAACTGGAACAGAGATTACGAGCCAGGCCTTCTCATCCAACATGAGTGCCTAACCTCACAAATGCTCTACTGGATGAGTGGGCAACAATTCCCACAGAAACACTCCAAAATCTTGTGGAAAGCTATCTCAGAAAGGAGGGACCAACTACATATTAATGTCTATGTATTTAGAATGCTGAGAGAGAGAGAGGTAGGTAAAGAGGCTTCTGAGACAGTCCAACACATAGTGGCGGGGTGTAAAATGCTCGCAGAAACAACATACACTGAACGGCACAACCAAGTAGCTGGCAATGTGTACAGCTAAGATACTGCGCAGAACCTTCGAACTCCCATGTTTTTGGTAAATATATATATATATATATATACACATTCCACAAGCCACCTTTAATCATTTAAATGTTGGTTTTCACACAGTCAATTGCCTCATTAGTATACTTTTTCATGGAGCTCGTGTTGAGTTTTCAGCTATTATTTCTGCTTACTGATAAAAAAAATCTGGCTTTCATCCAAATCCATCCATTAAACACCAGTCTGGGGCCTTCTTTTAAAAGTATTAGATATATTGGGCATTAGGGAATAGGATACATTCAGAAGATCCATTTGTTCTCCTGGTAGAACCCAAAACAACATATGGCTACCCAACCCTTAAGTTAATAATGAAAAAATTAAGCTAGATGTTTTAATCACAAGTGACTTGTTTAAATAGCTAAAATGACAGCCAGGACACAACTATTCATAGTTGGCAAGCCCATATCAGCAGAATGAAATTACAGGCTAGACCACCTTTCAAAACATGGGTGGCTAACTTAAAATTGTAAGTTTATTATTTTTTTCTATACATATCATACATTTTGTCCAAATAATTTTAGCAACCATTATGTTTTCCAGAGGTTCAAACAGGGCTGGAGGAAGGGTGAGGTGAGAGAGGCACTCGCCTCGGGCACAGCTGCGAGGGGGCACACAGCTGCCCGATCAGCAGCTGCAGCCTCCAGGACTGGTTGGGGAGATCACAGATCTCTCTAACCAGTTCAACAGGGCCCCGTGGTAAATCACATTGCTGCGCCCTAATCAGTACTCGCTACTATGATCTCCCCCCTGGAACTCTGCATCAAAAGCCGGCACATAGTGATGAAAGAGCACTAAAGCAGGGGCCTGGAGTGACAGACCTTGCGCTCCCACCACAGGATGGAAGATAGAAGATGATGGATGATGGAAGATAATTGAAGATGATGGAAGATGATAAAAGTAAGAGATGGGGAGAAAGGGCTGTGTATATGTCTGTGTGTTTGTAGGCTGGTGTGTGTGTGTGTATGATCAGTATTTGTGTGTTTGTAAACTGGTTTTTATATGTGTGTGTAAAGGCAGGAGAGTGTGAGGGCAGTGTATGTGTATACACGTGTGAATGGACAGGCTTGTGTAATGGCAGTGTATGTGTATATGTGTGTTTATGGGCATCTGTGTGTAAACGCAGTGTGTATGGGCAGGTGTGTGTAAGCGCAGTGTATGTGTATATGTGTGTTTATGGGCAGGTGTCTAAAGGCAGTGTGTAAGGGCAGTGTAAATAAAGTAATAATAGCTGGGGGGCACAATTTTTCATTCTTCATTCGGGTGCAAAAGGAGCTAGCTACAGCACTTGGATCAAACTGTATGACAGGTAAGCACAGTGAGAGCAAGTCGGAAGAATGAACACAAAAAAATACAAATTCATGAGAGAGGGATCAAAATACATAGGTGCCAAAGAGGGTGGGACAAACAAAGCATAAAGGTGAAACAGGGAGCAAATAATTACAAAGGGGAAAGATGGGGGCATCAGAGAACAAAGAGATTTCAATAGGGTCTGCTACATGACCTTATAATGCATTAGGAATATCCATGATGAGTGATCATCTCTTGTGAGAAGCTTGGTTGGTTCTGTAGTAAGATTATATGAAAGTCCCAGCGCATTGAGATGCCATATTTTTTACGGTTGTCCTGCCTACAATTACCTTCAGTCACATCATAAACATTTATTGTTAAAAAATTAACTTAAGGCTCGACTGTGTTACTCAGACGACAAGCCGGTTCTCTGGTGCTAACAATCCTGAAATAATAAGTGAAACTGAACAGCTCTTTCCTTTGAATGTCATCTAAAAAACCTGATATAACTTGGCCTTCCACCTTCCTTACTCCCTTGGGGAAGGGAAATCGAAATATGTATGATGTGGCTTATTCCATTCTTTAAAGGCGGAAATTCCTCCATTGTTTAAAAGGTTTTACAACTATAACTAGTAGAACCTTGGGGCATTTTTTGAATCACACAATCCCAAAGGAAGTTGACATCAAATTATTTTAATAAACAGATAATTTATTATATTACATCTTTTTGATTGTTTAGTCCTGTGTAAAATACCAGTGCAAGAGTGTTAGTAAAATATCATTAAAGCATATTAAAATTGAAGCTTTTATTTTTTTTGCTGAAATATGAAATATGCGATGGCTTTGTGGCCCTGGCTCTCTATTGCCAGTGGCTGCCAGCTGGATATAAGTGACCTCACTTTAAAGTTCTATACTCAAACAGCATGTGACCAGGCATATATAGATGGTCAGTATGGGCCTTATGGTGGGATATTGAACCCACCTATACACCTTTCAGCCTCATACCAACTACTGCCAATGCCAATGGTACTGCCTAAGTTGTAAATCACTTAGTGATTTTTTTATGAATGCAAATGTGAGTTAGGCATAGTGAGTTAACTTTAGGGTTAACTTCTTTGCTCCTGCCATCTCCTATTTTTTGCCAATTATAAAAACATGGCAGGGAGTCGTGCTGCTTTGCAGCTTTTTTGAGGTCTTCCTTACATGTACTTTCAGGTAGCTGAGACATCTCAAACTCTCTGGTAAAGCTCTGTTTAAACAATGGAAGCCATGCTTGTTTAGGACAACTTGCCTAGGTGCAAATACTAAACAAACACATTAGTGCAAAACACATACAGTCACTAGTCTTAAAATTATAAAACCATATTGACTCAACATTTTGTTCCAGTAAGAGGTAACCTAAGATACAATACAGACTTGGAAACAACAAAGTTCTAAAGAGGGTTTCCATTTTACGAGGGAAAAAAACTTAAAACAACAAATCTTTATATTAAAATATTAAATTACAGTCAAACCACACATACATACAAAAGGATCACTTATCCCATGCTAAGTAAATCTTTGCCAAACACCTGACAAGTGAAAGTGTGGCCAACGACCCCCCTAAAAATAAATGACTGTAAGTGTTCTATTTCTGAATTACTTGATATCCAGAAAAGGGTTGTTAATAGCAACCATAAATATTGACTACAGTTACATTAGATTAATAAATAAATCTACACAATTTCAAGGAATCATATAAAGAGAAAATACTGTATATGAAAAAAGGAGAAACACATTTTTATCTGACAAGAGGAAGACGATACAATATTAATTTTAAGTTACAGAACTTAGGTTTCATAGGTCAACGTGATGCTGAAGGAGTGCGTATAAGCAGTATCTCATCTCTTGTGATAGTATAGGGTTGATAAGAATTTACACACCAGGTGCCCCTTAACAATTTTTTCCTGTAACTGTAGCCTTTTTTCATGAAAAAGTGTTACCGGTAACTAAAAATGGACAAAGGGCAAAATGGGTAGGACAAGGTCTATAAAGTTGGTGTCCCATTTTCTGTGAGGCTGATTTTCAGGTTCTTATTGTCCTACCAAGCAGCCCAACTGCCCCGCTAATTATATATTGGGCCTATTGGGGAGATCCTCTGATTTCTCCTGAGTGGCCCACGGAACTGTGAAATCAATTACGAGCTGTGCTGTTACCTCTTCATAATAGTGAATAGTGAAACTGTACACCAGGATAAGATGTCATATCCCAGGTTCAAGTTTCCAGCTTTACTATTATTCTTCTTATTATTGTTATTTAGTATTATTTATTATTTTTTTATAGCACCACTAGATTTGACAGCGCTGTTACTACCTTGGAAGGATAAAGGAAGGTACCCTGATCCTGACTATAGCTCCTCCCCTGTTTACAAACAACCATGCTCCCAACCATCTATTGCCATATCCCCAACAAAGTTGTCTTATGTATAGCAATACACTTTATGAATGCATTCTGTACTGTTTAGGCTATGTCATATGCTTTATAGAGTTAATATAGTGAATTAAATATTATATATGGACGTTTTACAATAAAATTCGACATCAAGGTCTAATTAGGCCAGGAACACAACCCTGTGGATACAATTTATTTGTAAAACTCAACCCTCATTTCGTAGAATTTAACATGGTGTGTGAGAGCCAGCTGTATACATAATCAAACCATTGTGGTCTGTAAATAACCCAAGACAAATAATACTCAAGTGTAGTTGCTCTTTTCAGTTGTCTATATATATAAAGCAAAGAAACGTTCAACTTTACCTTTCCTACTCATATGGCTAACGCCATACTGATATTGAAATTGTTTTTAATAAGTTTATACAATCACTACTGTTAAAAAGAAGCCTACTTCCATTATTAAAGCATACCCTCTAATCAATCCTTATCCCGAAAGTGTTATAATAGTAAAAAATAAATGCTTTATTTTATGTATCTCTCAACTACAAAACCTAATTTAATGTTTCTTTTTATAAACCATAAAGAAAACTATTGGTTTTGTTTTGGCGTGACCTCTCTTATTATGACCTCTTAATTATAATGTTTGGGAACAGCACCAAAACCATGTTATATATATATATATATTTTGATTTAACATATTTACCATATAATAACTCTGTAATTTTATTTATATCGGTATAGAGTTTAAGGCTGCAATAATAATCTCTGGATTTACTTCTAATTTAAGGTCTACAGCAAATAAACAGCATACAATTCATATTGTCTACTTTCAGTAATAGCTGGACATCTGCTTACTGTTTAAAATAGCTTTTTTTCTATTTTGACTGCTTCCACGTCAATAGGAAGCCATCTTATCCTCGTGGATTTCTTGACTTATACACAAGTAAACAATCATTTCCTAGTGGGTTTTTTTTATTATTCAAAACTTGTGAACCTTGACATATAACCTACTTTCTAAAATAATCTGCAAGAATCTCCTTTATCTGCTATACAAATGAACCAGTGAAGCGGACGTATCAACTAGATAATCAATGAGGTTTCCTTTCTAAATCTTTTGAGAAAATATAACTTTTGTAAAATTAGAATAATTTACATTAATAGAGACTATAAAGTATATATTATTATTATTATTATTATTATAATTATTATATTATTATTGGTTTATAGTCTAACAGGAAAATGCTGGTTTGGGTGTGAGAATTTATTTGCAAGGGTGTGGAAAGATAATACTAAATGAAAACAGCAGCATGATAGATACAATACAATTGATTTCTTAAATATGGTAATAATAATATTATCATTTTAACATTTTTAGTGCTACAGAGTGTCATTTTTTCCTTATATTAAGTGTTAGTTTAAACAATTGCTTTTAGTTACATACAATTTTATTTTCATGGATTATTCACAAAACAAAATCTAAATATGAATTACTGTATTAATGGTACAGTGTATGTTACTTATTACTCAATATTATTACAAAAACTTGCCTTTTTGGAAGACTAGTAACTATTCAGGTCTATATACACAACAAGTAGTCGTAGTAGTAGTAGTATTACCAAATAAAAAAACAACGAATGCAACATTAAACGAAATAAATAAAAAATGGATGTGCGCAATACGGAAAAGTTTGTTCACTCGTTCTGCTGCCATGGCCGACATTTTAACTACACTAAGAGGTGGAGAATCTCACTATTTTGCCTGCACTAAGAGGACGGACATTAAGTGAGTTGATCTTCGTTTGTCCAATCAGCTCGCTCCTGGCACATCATGCTGAGGGTTTGTCCAATGGCTTTGCTGCACCTTTCAAAGGAAAAAAGGATACTATGAAGAGAGCTTATATACGAATAGAGCAGACAGGGGATCCGTTCACTGTGGCTGCTTTAGGTGACACTGCTGTGCTGCATCTGAGCATTTTACAGATTGAGTGAGATTCTTCTGTGTGAGACTTGGTGAGCCTCAGTCTGACGTTTCTCACAGTGTCTACAACTCTCTAAAGTTTCAATTTTTAAAGAATTGATTTTATTTATTATTTTATCATGTGTTTTGGTGGGACAAACAAAAAGCAGAATTATCACATGTATAATACATACAAAATAAATTACTAATATTTAGTACAAATAAAGGTCACCAAATTTTATACTGAATGGCCTCTTCTCTTCTGGAAAGCAGTTTGAAGAAGGTTTCTTCTATGTGTTCCATAGTGACGACTGGCATCAGCCATTGGAAGTCTTCTGTTCCTTGTTACTCCAATGAATGCCTACCACAATTCAAAATATATGTGCACAAAAACCAAGATTTGCTATCTTTAAGCTGTGCTTTATTACCAATTGGGGAAGGGGAAGTGTAGGGCCATTATAACCTGTTCAACACAATACCATTAATTGTATTTGGGATACGTCCAAATAAATGTAGTTGGGAGGGGTTGTTATTTTTAGCAGCCACCAAGTACTTGTTAAGGAATTAATCTTCTGGGTAATAAATTTGTTAAGAGAGTGAAAGTTGAAACTTCCTGATGATGATGTGTGTGTCTGCATATATA
>VKOC01004137.1:0-35846 GCA_009364415.1 Spea multiplicata
AGGGTAGTTATTGGAATAAATAGTGATAATGAGTGAGAGAATAAATGAATGTGGATGCATTGTGAGAATGAGTGAGAGAATGAACGAATGTGTGGATGCATTGTCTGAATGAGGGAGTTAATTAATGAGTTTGTGAGAATGCATTAATGAGTTTGTGAGAATGAGTGAGAGAATAAATGAATGTGCGGAAAATTTGTGTGAATGAGTGAGAGAATAAATAATTGTGTGAATTAATTATGTGAATGAAAGTGTGAATTAGTGAGTGACTGTAAAAGTGTTTGTGTGTATGATGTATAATTGATTTGTGGAAAGGCAAAGATGGCACAAGCAGGATGTTTGAGCCTTGGGGACCAAGATGACACAGGCAGGGTGGTTATGGGACAAAGATGGCACAGGCCGGGCTGTTTGGGGACAAAGTTGACTCATGCTAGGCCGTTTGGGGACAAAGATGGCAGGTCCTATGTGTGTAATCTGGCTGCTGCTCAGGTTCTATGTGGGCAGTGTGGACGCCAGGGCTGGCTTTGGGTTGTGCAACCTATCATCTATGCCTGTAGTTTTATAGCTACCTTTATTGCTGAGTTTTTATGTGATTTCCAGTTATCTATACCTGCAATGCTATGTTTCCATACATTATTGTTGTATACTTGCAAATACGGTATTTGTATGTCTGATTCTATGCCTCCGGTGCCTGAGTTCACATGTGAACAATAATAATAATAGCATTGCTAACAGCAAACACACTCCTTTCATGCCCAGGCAACCAGTACATGGTAGGATCTGGACATGATAGGAGTGTGATTGCTGTTAGCAATCAGACTCCTATCATGCCAAGTCAGCTAGTACATGCTGGAAACCTGGGCATGATAGGAGTGTGATTGCTGTTAACAATCATATATATATATATATAATTATGTATTATAATGATTAATATTGTTATTTGAATATATTAATATTGTTATTTAAATTGTTTGTCCTATTTTGGTGTGTTACTTACTTTAAATAAAATTGTGAGATTTTTTTGTATGGTGGGGGGGTCGTATTCGGTTTCGGCCAGGTAAATGCAGCATTTTCGATTTCAGTCCAGAATTTTCATTTCGGTGCAGACCTACTACTAAGCCAGACAATGAAGTGGTAGGCCTACACCACATCAATGTTTGGCTTAGTATATAGTGATAGGAGTTATGCTGCACTATTGTTAATCTCTGGCTCAATGTATAGTGATAGGGATTACGCTGTACCACCGTCAATGTCTGCCTCAGTATATAGTGATAACAGTAATGCTGTACCACCTTCAGTGTCTGCACCAGTATATAACGATAGAAGCTATGCAGTTTTAAAGTGTGTGAGTGTGTGGGGGGTGCCACATACAGGATCTGCCCCAGGTGCCAAATACTATAGGTACGCCCCTGAGTCCATCAAGTTCAACCCTTCCACCTAACACCCCTATTCCTGTATCCAAAAGAAGGCAAAAAAACCCTTATTTAAGCTACTTCAAATTCTGCCATGGGAAAAAAAATGGATTTCTCCTTGGATCAAGAAGCTCTAAAATATTAATGTTATTCTATTTATATCCTTGTATGTCATGCCTTTCTAAGAAAATATTGAGGCCCCTTTTGAAGGTATCTAGTGTATTGGATGACACCACCTCACTTGGAAGTGAATTCCATACCCTTATTGTCCTCACGGTGGAGAATCCCTTCCTTTGTCATCTATGAAACCTGCGCTCTTCCAGTCTCAGAGGGTGACCTCTTGTTCTTTGTATATTTCTGTTAATCAACAGGTCACTGAATAGCTCTTTATATTGGCCCTGTAAACATATTCTATTTGGCCATAGAGGTTTTATGGCATTGTTGACACAACAGATAGAACCTTTCAAAATACATTTGTAATTCTTGAGATTTCCTCTGCAGTCTCTTCCCTACCAATCTTACAAAATAATGCTTCTCATGTACAACAAGTCTACAACGTGTCCCCCAGAACTGAAGGGGCGACTGAGGCAACACAGTATACTACAGAAGAGCTATGGCTTTCAGCACATGACCACTAAAGAAATCTGTTCAATAACCTGGTTATCATGGCTTGCACAGTTTTCATGTTCTTATATGTTCTGCTTTTTTTAGTTTTTAAATTCTGTTTTCCGTTTTTAAAATCACCTTTGTCTTCCTTTACAAGTGAAGACCAGGAACAGGTTGTTGAATACTTCCTCTCAGAACTCCATTTTGACAGATTATATGAGATTAAAAGCCCTGTCTCCTCTCATTAATGATACAATAGGTATGGCCAATAGATAAGTCAATAATATGATACATATTTCTATAGATACATTTTTATTTAGAGAAAGGATATTTACAATGTTATTATTTTAAAATACAATACATTTTTTGCTTATTATAAATGATAAAGCTTCAAAATAATGTGGCAGCATTGAAAGCTGAGATATCGAATGTCTCAATGCATTTTCAACTTTTTTGAACTAGAAGATTTTTCAATAGACGCAATTAGCCTTGTATTACACACTGGTCACGACTTTCATTTAACGGTTAAAGAAACTTTTTCTATGAGGTCCTATTGCTTGTAGTAAGGGTCAGTGCACATTTTTATTCTGTAAGTGGAGCCAGGAGATGGAGCACATTACAAAGTAATTGTCACAGTTTACTGTAGTCAGGGTTGCCCGCATTCGCATCAGAGGGCCAAGGAAGACATGGAGATTACCTTAAAGTCCAACAGCCCTTCAAATGCCAGGGGCCTGAGAAATCGGTAAAAAAGTTAGAGGAAATAAATATTACGAATAAAAATAAAGAAAAGATATATAATTTGTGAAACCCCACCCTACAATACTTAATCATTTTATTCTGTCTGTCTATAGAAAACCATTAAAATACTTTGCAGAAGATAATAAGATACTGCTCAGATGAGGGCATGGGGAGACAAGCCCTGCCAAATGACCAGATATAATAGCAGGCAAAAAAAATTGACAGACAACAGGCTCAAATCTTACCAGTAATGTACAACTACCCCTCTTCTCAGTCCTCCCCGGGTAAATGCTCTGGTGACCAGATAGATATAGGTCAAACTACAGGCTAGTTAGCTAGTTCTTTGGTGTTTGAGTACGTTCAGTTCTTTCTTATGTACATAAAATAGTAGGGCTGGAAATGGAAGTCAGTGATTTTAACAGTCGATTTAAGGGAGTTTATTAAAAAAGGCAATACTGTGACATTTCAGGAATGATTGCTGTGTTACAGCTTATAATTAGATAACATATGAATCGATGCCAGTTGCCGTTATTATAAAAATAAAACACAGCAATTTCAGATTTAGTTTCCAAGAACTGTTATAGTATTTATATATAACTACTATATAATATTTTTACTGCATTGGGTACCTAAAAACAAGTGTTTTGGACCATCTGTACAGTATATAGATAATGTTGTATTAGCTGTAATTAACTTTGTAATTATTTAGAAGTTGCTGTATATACAAATTAATCGAGCTAATATGCTGTAATTTGATCTGTAGCCTCCAATTTTTATATAACGGTAAAGAGTATTTAGAATATTGTGTGCAGTTTAATTTCAGTCTCTTGTACGTCATGTACTTCATTTTCAAGGAAGACAGATGAACTGTTGTTGTCATTTGAGTTGCCAAAGGATAAGAATTCCTTGAGGAACCAAAGTTGTAATATCAGTACATGGAGAATAGCTTAGATTTTTTTCTGTACATGTTCTGATTTATCACACGTTACTCAAAACAACTTTTTTTTTATTACATAGAACGGAGGGTTGAAAAATCCCACCAAGTATATTTTTATCCCTTCCATTATCAGCAGTAGGCATGCACACTAACTGATCTGAAATCCTGCCACAGTAAATTACAGTACCGCTGGAAAATAGTTTAAGCATAACATAAAAATATATGCTCAATAAAATCAGGTCAATAAAATCCTGTTTTTAGTTGTTTTGTTCCAATAAACTTCCTTTATCTACAGACTTGGAAGCTGCCATTGTTGTCAGTCATGTGATATTTTGAGTGCCTTTCCCTGAATACACACCACACTGAGCTGATTCTTTATGGCAATGCTATGAAGTCTCTTCCTACATAGACTTTCTTTAGTCAGAGTGTCAGACTGGGTGATTAAGAATGGATCACTCTATTGTTTACCTTAGATACTATGATAATGTGTCGGGGTGTTTGTCTACTAGAAAGGGCTAAAATAACAGCGATAAGAGAACACATAGAAATGGCTAATATGTAGCTGCTTGAAAATGTTATACAAATGAACATGTGTTTTGAAACAAAATGGAACAGCACAGTATTTTTGAAAATGTATAATTTATCTGATAATGAGAAATAGTGTGCCATAGCAAAAGGCATTCCTTTTGACAATGTGGACAATGTTCACCAAGCCTATTACACAAGGAAGGAATTGAAGAGACAACTTTACAGGTCCTGAGTAAAACTGCAGTTGTGAAATAAAGAGATTTTAAAGGGAAATTATACTAATGGATGAATCTTTTTTTTCTAATTGTGTGGTCTTCAGATAATAGGTTAGATCATTTCCCTTCTAAAATGTTAACTGATGACATCAAAAGTTAACTTCCCCAAACATTCACTAATAAATGGACTTAATTTGCATGTCCTAGAGTCATTCCTTATTATCATGAAAAACAGGAGTACTTGGCAGAGTCAGCCTAAAAATGATTGACCTAATTTCCGATAAACAGGATAGATAGCCCTATCCTAAATTGTATTTACACATTTGTAAAACTATGTCAATTAACCAAAAGGCTTAAATTCAAATTGAATCTGTTAGTAGGAATATAATTAACAATTTTAATTATGCGGATACATATTATGTTTCTACTGTCAATGCCAATGGCCCAAATCTGCCAATGCAACACTTCTGCCTTACAGACACTTATCAATATCAATGAAAACACCCAACAGTCCTATGAAATGGATTGAGATGAGTAACTAATGTGAGAACAGCTGCCATGATTCTGTTTGAAGGGTTGTATTGTGGTGTGTTATATTATTTCAGCACATCATATACTGACTAATCTACAAAACCATGTCGCATCTGACACTGCTCTGTGGACAAACTTAGCTTACTGTCCAGTGACCCTCAAATGACAGAGCTGGGCAAACTTAAGTAGAAATTCTTGGCCTTAAAAAAAAAACGAACCCCCTCCCAAAAAGCCCAGAGGGATCAGAGTTTTAATGATGAGAGAGTTGTGGGTTCCAGTCTGTACTGTAGTTCTTCCTATGCATTATTTAGTAGCACATGAAAGGCAAGCTTTAAAACAGAACTTTTCCCACTCTTGTCTGCTCTTGAGATCACTAGACAGTGCTGAATATAAACTTATCATAGTCAAGATGACAGATCTGGTTTGAAAAATCAAACTTTTAGTACCCCTTTGCCTCCCAAATCTAGCTGAACATTTTCTGGGTGAATGGAGCTTGCGGCAGATATGTAACATAAGATGGAGGGACTCACGTTCAAGAATGTCTAAGAAGGACCATTTTTACTTCACTCACTAGTATAACCACACCAACAATTGCAGAATTTGTTTTATTAAATGTTTTTTATTGGTACATCTACTGTGACCACACTGCCATGTCACGCTCAGGTGAAACAGGAATGGTATTAAGGGTCTTTTTGAATAATGGATAGTTTATGTTCATTTATATGCAAATTAAATACACTTAATTTAGTTGTCTACATTTTAAGTTGTTTTAACCACCCATGTATCTTTCTTGTAACCAGATGAAAGACATATTATGTATTTTTTATTTCAGTCTCCTTGCTGGCCAATCACATATATTGGGGGACCAGAAACCCCAGACCCTGCAAGAATCCTATATGTCAGCTTTGTGACCAGTTGATCAATAAGCAGCTTTCTTTCCACAATCTCAGCAAGCATAGATGTGTGCCACTCATATTCATGCCTGGGAACAATCTGGGTTAATGGATAATGTATTGTTTCTCCCTGTCTCTGGGTCCCTTTCTCTGGGAATGGGGGGTAGTGTTTAGTCATGCCTACTCACTGACCACCCCCCTAAGTCTGTCTAGGGCTAGCTGTGCTTACATTGCCGGCTACCTTCCCCCAGAGCCACTCTTTCAGAGGTAGGGCTGCCACCACAAATCCTGAGGCCCTGTACAAACCTTAAGACACAGACATCTGTCCAATACCAAACCTTGATCCTTCCACCACTGTGTCATATTCAGTAGAGCTTGGACAGAACATCTAGAAACCCCTGTCTGCTTTGATTTTTTTTCCTAAGGGAGAACTTGTTGATGCATTAAAACTACCGTATGTGCTGTGCTCAGTCTTGCCATGGATATGACATCATATCACGGCACTCAGCATGGAAGCTGACGGAACACACAGCACTGAAGCAGAGGTCTGAAGAAACAGACCTTGCACTCCACATGACTTAAAGAAGAAATAATAAGATGGAGAAATGTAAGAGATGGGGGAGGGGAGTAGATCATAATGGGAAAGGGATGTAGATCATAGAAAAGGGGGTAGAAGGGTAGATTTGTTTGCCATCTTCTGCATCTAACTAAATTAATAACTACTTGGCTGCAAGCAACTGTATGTCTTCATCTTCAGCTATATGGTGTTCAGCTTTGTGTTTGCATGTCAGCACATAGTGTTAGTGTATAGTGTATAATGTTAGCACAATTGTGTGTGTTAGTATTTTGTGTCGGCATGTGTGTTGGTGTTGTGACAGGGTGAATGTAGGGTTAGTGGGATGAGGGAGATGAGAAGAGAAAGGTAATATGTATTTGTACAAAGGGTGCAAAAATTGAAAACCAGTCTGGTCACAAAGTGGTTAAGGTACTCACAGAGAAGTTCAGTTGTAGTTAATAGTTAACTTTGTTAGATTCCTTTCAAAGTGCCATAGCATCATTTTCAGCATCTTTCTAGGATCAATTAAAGTGATGACAGCATCCATATGACAACTCTGACAATAAAGTGTCTTAGAATTATACTTGGTGGTACAGGAAATTATCATAAAATCCTGAGACACTGAGGTCTATTCACTAAAAGGAGAGTTGACAGGGGATTTGTAGGGGAGTTGTGGTTTTAACTCGCTCAGTTCACTATTTATTGCAAAGGGGCAACACTGCCAGGTTCTCTCACTGAAATAAAATGTTTGCCTCATCTCCAGAGTCTTGGACTCCAGTGCCTTAATTAACCTCCGCTATCAAAAGCGTACATGACTACATCATAATACAGCAGGATGTCAATTGATGTTATTAACAGCTTAGAAAATCATTGCGGTTAACTCAATAACCACTGGTTTATTGGTTAGATAGATAGTTTATTGTATTTCAATGTTTGACAGCAATATAGTTAATCTATATGGAACACTTAGCATCCCTTAGAAATTACAGTATGTTTAGAACAACTTTTTGTCCATTCTGTCTTTATGCTGTATGCTTTTTGGATGTAAAAGGATAGCAACAGTCACCATTATTTAAGTTAGGATCTGCAATGAAACACGTTTTCTTATCTTTAAGGCGGAGGATACTTTAAGTAAAAAGTAAGGATAGATTTTACTTTGAGATATAAATATTTTTATTCCGTTTACTAATTAAAGGTGTTATTGCTAACATGGCAAGACATAGCTGTCAGATTTACCTGTATCTCTGATAAATATGCCTGTTATTAGTGATACTCGGGGTATTGCAAGGTTTGGAAGCACACCTGCATCAGTAATTGTTTTTTAAAATTTATTATTTCATTTATTTATTCATTCATTTCTTCTTTGCAGGAGGATTTAGAGTTGGGGACTGGGCAGGGAAGTGGCAGATGGGGTTCCACAAAGATAAATGCAAAGTTGTGCATTATGGTAAAAACAATAACAATGCAACCTATACTATAAGGGAATATCCCTGGGGAAAACTACCAATGAGAAGCAAGAATGGTAGACAACAGACTTGACAACAGTGCGCCAGCAAGCATCTGCAAGGGCCAATAAGGTTTTCACATGCATTAAATGGGGTATTGATTCACAGGAGGAGGATATCATCTTTACTCTTTACAGGTCAATGGTAAGACCTCACTTTGACAATTCTGGGCACCGGTCCTTAAAAAGTGTGTGATCGTATGACATGATAGTTTGCATGTGTTAATGTATGACCTTAGAGTGTATGTGAGTATATGGTGTTTGCATGTTTGTGTGTGAGCATGCTTGAGTGTATTGTGTTAGAATGTGTGTGCATGTCAGCACATAGTATTAGAGTGTGTAAGTGTATAATGTTAGCACAATTGTGTGTGTTAGTATTTTGTGTCAGCATGTGTGTTGGTGTTAGCGCGACAGGGTGAATGTAGGGTTAGTGGGATGAGGGAGAAGAGAAGAGGGAGATAATATGTATTTTATGTGTATGGTGTTACAGTGAGTTTGTGTGTTACTATGTGTGGGCCCTTTTGTAATGGGTGCACAGAAATATATAACTCCCAGGCTCCACTAACCCTAGGCTCACCCCTGACGCTATGTTTCCATGTTAAGTGCAAGAAAACCAGGACTGGGATAGATGCTGCTTTTAACGAGTATGCAAGCTTAAGGACCTGATCTGCAACATGTATTTTCCACAGAATTGAAAAGCTTGTTGTATTTTAAGGCGGTTGACTATATAAGTCACAAAGGGGAATAACAGCACAAATTAATTATTTTTTGAATCTGTAGTAATTGTTCTGTAGATAATTTTTGTAAATAAAGGGATACATCTTCCTTCGTGAACTAGACATATGTATCTAATCTGCATACTGTTCTTCTACACCTCACTCTACCCCTGCAAATGGTGTTTAAAATAGCATCAACATCTTAACAATGGTGAAAGATAACCTAAAATGGAAAAACAATTATGCAGACCCCATGAACAGGACGTTAAAATTGCTGGATCCGTCACATTCACAAAAATCTTGTTATGGATAGCTGAAGTTTTTCATTGTAAACAGAAACCCATTACAGAGCTAACTTGCATATGCTCCAAAGTCATACATATTGTTATTACAGTCTAATTGGATGTGAAAGTTAATGATTTCAGAGTAAAGATTGCAAATTGCCTAAAATCCCTATGGAGATAATTAAGCCGAAGGGAATGTGTACAGACACAGAGAGAAAGTTGAAATATAAGGGTGAGGTCTCCAATGAGTAATGCTTAAACCATTCAGTTCCAATGAGTTTGGACAAGACAAATTACCATTCTTGCTACCTGTTTATTAAAGGATTAAGTCTGACTTTATTATTTAACGTTCCATTTGACGTTTCACCATATATAATAAACTTCAAAAACATTTACACGTTTCCTAATAAATGTAATAAATACAAAATATATTACTATAGATGTATTCCTGAAAATAAAATACTAACAATACAGTAAATTATAACCTCTCTGAAATATTAATGCTGTAGGACAATTATCAAACCCTTCCAACATTGGTAACTCATGGCATCAGCTCAGCATCTTTTGTTTTTAACAATGCCTAAATGTGTATTTATTGTCAGTTCCTGCAAATTCCAAGAGTTTTTTTTGCTTTGTTTTGCAAAGCTGTAAAAAGAATGACAGTCCGTGTCAAAATTGATTTTCAGAATTCAGATGTTATCAGCTCAATGCTGCACCTGTTCCTCGTGTCAGACCAGCAGAATCCTATCATCCTGAACACTGCTGCATTTGAGCATGGAATGCTGAGGACCAATGCAACCACTTTCAATAGGTTAGGCAGGTTTTCAGGTCCAGCTTTCATGAATATTTTTGACCATTTAACATTGGTGTTGAGGTCATCATCTACTTCAGTATTGGTGGAAACTTTTTAACATTGTGTACAAGCACAAGCATATTCTTCATAAAGGCCATTCATTAAAAGAGTCTATGTTCAAAATTTCAGCTACTGCCGCCAGTTTGTCAAATGTAAGGTTCTCCTTCAAATGTAAGTTTCTTTATATACTTTCCAAACAAAATGTGCAAAAAATGTCTCTCTTTTGATTAGTTTCACTTTCACCGATGTCATGATCTTATAAATATCAACTGCAGTGAGGTCATTTTGCTCCAGTTTTCAAATTGGTGTCTGAGAAATAGGTAAGCAGTTATGTAAAAACTGGAGATATGACTCAGGAACTTATGGTTCGCCCTCTCCAGTGCTTTGAAAGTAAGCTTTTATAGCTGGGCATTTTTTTTAAAGATTGCTGGAAAAAGAGAAAGCCAGCCTGTTGGTACAAGGCAAAGACCTATAATCGAGGTTTAGCGCAGAGATGCGCAATTCGTATTGCCTGATGCCCTGGGCTTCTATGAAGGAGCATCAGCGTTACATGACCTTCCGGTGCTCCTCCATAGAAGCCCGGACCGGATCCTGCAGACTTCTAGACTCCTGGAAAAGCCGCCATTGATTTTCCACAGAATGGGGGAACGGAGCATTGGCCCACCCTGCTCTCCAATTGGACCCATATTTATGATCTGGATAGCACCTGCACCCAAATGCCCCACTAAGCATCTCCCTGGTGTTTACAGTGCCATAATATATGTATTTGTTCAGATGTAGTTACCACATTGTAAAGAAGTGAGCAGACACTAGTTAAGGGTCTTAGGTCAAATGTCTGTACACAAGGACCATGATGTTTTAAAAAAGAAGGTAATATTCTTGAGCTTTGTACATTTTAAAATACTAGCTACATGGTACACTTAGGAAGACTAGTTCTAATATATATTTTTATGACACCAGGTCCCTAAAACATAAATACAGTAGGTTTTATTACATTCACAAGGATGCATTGAGTTTATAGAAGGTAGTACAATTTGACAGAGATAAGTGGCCACTTTAATTCATAGCCATGGGGTTTTGACTAATGAGCGCAGACTTATACAGAATATCATTTCTTTAACAATGTTCAGGAAAGTTCTCTTCCGTGCTAACCAATTTAAGAATTTAATGAACCTCTTTGCACTTTGTACTTACTCCGCTGCTGAACTCCCATATGAATTCCAAATATAAATGGTTCCTAAAGGGAATTTAAGATACAGAACAGTCAGCACAATCTCCTAATGGAATTCAGGACCAAACTATGCAGGTGTAATTCCCACGATACAGTAAATATCTCTGGTTTCAAAAATGTTATAACGTGCATGTGCAAATGACAGTATAATTATAATTAAGTGTTCTGGCGCCCTGTGCGGACTACTCCTCTGGCGCCCCCATCCCAAAAAAAAGAAAGCAAGTGCAAACAAGTACAGTAATATATAACTGGAAACAATAATATACATTAAATACAAGGAAAAAACATTTTTTTAAATATTGAAGAAATAGGACCCCAGAAAGCATTTCCTTGGGCCCTGCTCCATGCTCCCTAGCATGCAATCACTCCCTCCACTACCACACCAAAAAAAAAAAAATAGCCACACTGAATGCAGATTAGGGGAAGACTGTGATAGTCAGTGAAGTATTTCCCCCTTCTCACCCTGACCATGACTTTGAGAGATTCTTTCCCCTGAAATCATTCCCAGTCCCTTGGTGCCTCATTCACTAATCCATACCCCTCCTTTCCTTCCTCCCTGTGAACTATAGATCAACACATATAAATTCAGCATTAAAGGTATAGAAAAATCCCCTGAATTACAGGCATAGATCACAGGTGGCACACCCCAAAGCCAGCCCTGGTGTCCACAATTGCCCACATAGAACCGGATCAGCACCCAAATTACACACATATTACAGCCCAGCCTGAGCCAACTTTGTCCCCTAACATCCCAGTGTAATCTTTGTTGGCAAACAGCCCACCCTTCATGTGCCATCTTTGTATTTCCCCAAATCACTTAAACATCCATGATAGACACAAACACTTACACAGTTACTCACTCATTCACACGTATTTACACATATTCATTAATACAGTCTCACAAATCATTCAAGCAATTCATCCACACGTTAATTAATTCATTCTCGTACGCATTCACACAATTCATCCACACATTCATTAATTCATTCTTGTACGCATTCACACAATTCATCCACACATTAATTCATTCATTCTCGTACGCATTCACACTACCCCAGGGGCGTCCAACATGCGGCCAGGACAACCGATCTTACACGGGCCGTACCTCGAGCCCTGCTACAACAAGAGCCCTGCTACTTACCAGTGGTAGGGGCTTTTGTACTGCAGAGGAAGCGGAACCCATCAGAGTTCACGTGACATCACATGACTCTGCTCCAGTCCTGCTCCCTCTGTGCAGTACCAGTGAACGCAGAGGGAGTCCGCTCCACCTGCTAAAGTCTGTGAGTGGCATCGATGAGCTGCAGTGCAGGTAAGGGGGTGGGGAGGGTGTTTGAATGAGTATGCATGATTGAAGGAATGAATCTGTTAATGAATGAGTATATGAATGAATGAGTGTGTGTGATAGCATGGGTGTGTAAGTGCTGGAACCTAGGCATGATGGGACTGTGATTGCTGTTAGCAATCACACTCCTATCATGCCAAGTCAGCCAGTACATGCTGAAACCTGGCTAGCTGCCCCCTTATGTATTGATGCTGCCAGCAGTATGGGGTCTGCACATCACTTACAGCCACCCTGTACCAGCATGTATTGGCTGACTTGGCATGATAGGAGTGTGATTGCTAACAGCAATCACAGCGAGCACAGTCCCATCATGCCTAGGTACCAGCATTTACTGGTTGCCTGGGCATCCTATCATGCCAAGTCATATTGCTAATTTTGTCCAATTGTGTGTTACCTACTTTTATTAAAAATGTGAGTTTTTATTATTATTTTTAAAGGTGGGGGTCATTTTCGGTTTTGGCTAAGTGAACCCTGAATGTTTTGGTCCAGAATTTTCATTTTAGTTCATCCCTAGAATAAATCTAGGAATCCTGAATTTGTAGTCACAAAACTTTCTAGGCCCAGAAATCAGTGAGAGGAAGAGTAAAGGTTTTGTGTCATTTTACTTTATTTTAATCTGCATATTTTATTAAAGGCCATATTTTTTGTCACAGTGAAAAATGAGTGCGGCCCTCGCACGTATACAATTCTGATGAAGTGGCCCACTGCAGAAAAAACTTGGACACCCCTGATATAGGATATAATCTTGCTTAACAAAGAAGTTTGCCATAATGACATCTTGAGAAAAAGAACAGGTATTATTAATGTGACCAAGCAGTAGCAAAGACAGTCTTTAATTTTAGAACCTTAATTCAATAAACTAGGCTAATCCATCTAATTTAGTAAAAGCAATGGATTAAAAGCTTTTGAATTTATGTACACAGCACACAATCTCCAAGACATACCTAAAAGTGAGAAAGTTGAAACTAAAAAACTAAATACCATTTCAGACCACTGAACAAAAAAAACTCAAATACAAAATAAAATTGGCTAACTAATCTTTTCAGTTTAACCGTTTAGCCATCTTCAGGGTCAAGACAAACAAGTTGCAATTAGTGTGGGAATAACATAGAAAAACATTTGGAACTCATAAATGGTCAGCATGGACAGTTTTACATATGTAAGCCCACCATGCGCGAGTGCTTCTAACAAAGATTTACTAGACCTCTAGTACTCATAACCCCCCCCAACCTTTTAATAAACACAATAATTTCTACCCAATACATGTGCACATATCAGACCCTAAAATAAAGCAGGGGGGGGAATCCAGGGGGTGAATAAGAGTAAATAACTTTTGGGGTTTTTTTGTATATTTTTGTATTAGTATTTGCTATAGGGTTTTAACAAACCTGCAGACCATTAAAGTTGATGTGTTGACTGTCCGCAGATTCGAAACTATGCAAAATGCAGTAATCACACAATAGAATGGTTTATAAGTCTATTACCTGCCATGGGTCAATTACTGTATCGGCCCGATTATACGCCACATTTCCCCCCCCCCCTACTTTATGTCTTCAAAGCGGGGGTGCGGCCTATAACCAGGGTTTAGCGCAATTCGTATCGCCGACACCCGGGACATGCAGTTCCGGGCGCCAGGCAGGTGTTTTCCTTTTCTTTATTACTTAGCCCTGCTGCGCTGCAGGCGACCCGGATCCTCTTCTCTGGCAGCCGGTGGACGTCTGCGCAATGCAGACAACCCCAGCTGCTGCCGGCACTTCTATAATGGAGCGCCAGTGTGACATGACCTTCCGGTGCTCCATCATAAAAGCCCCAGCGGAAGCACCGGCCAGCAGCAGCGGAGGTTGTCTGGGGAGCAGGGTGGCATATCTAGGGGGGGGGGCAGAGTGGCATATCTATAAGGTGCATTATGAATAAGGGGGGGAGGGGTTTAAAATGGCTATTGGATTTCCAAATTTGTTTGTATATTACCTATGCTGACTAACTACATAATTGATACCAAACATTTTAAAATACTGACTTACCGTTCCACTTGAGCATTGTTTTCTTTAAAATAGCACCAAACTTTAAGGGTTCGGCCTATAATCTCGCCAATACCATATATTTTGCATATTGTTACGAGAAAGACAGAACAAAATAAGCTGTCAAGAGATTTAGTGTAATAGCTTCAGTGTTTAGCTGGCAAGCAATAAAATACAACGCGAGTCTCTTTCTGCTTCAATGCCAATCATCCAAATTAATAAACGGCCCAAACTGAGAAGTCTCTGAAGATTCTGTAATCACTGATTTCTAGAGTTGACACTGTCATGTTTTAGATGCTAGCGAGTCTGCCACATTTCAGTACATGCAGGACAATCGCTTTTATACGGCAATGTACCTTTTCATTTAGTCACATTTCAGAGAAAATAAATCAGCTTTTCGACAAATAAGCAGTATGCTTTGTTTTTCTTATAAACAAGCTCATAGCACATTACCTAGAACAAACCTGCTTTATAATAACAAAAGCAGGCAGCTGTTACAAGCTGTGTTTACAAAACAAGAGCCTAGAACAAATACAGACGGGATCTGAAAGCTGGACAGATGTTACTACACAACAGAGAGCGTTAGACCATTAAATTGCCTTTCTCTATCTTGCATAAGTTATTTACTATAAAATTATCCACCTCGTAATTCTCCATTCAGCAAAGGCTAGATGGACTATGTCAGGGGCATCCAACCTGCGGCCCTCCAGCTGCTGCAGGACTACATCTCCCATAATGCTCTTTCAGCTAAGGGGCTGGCTGAGGAGGATGGGAGACATAGTCCTGCAGCAGCTGGAGGGCCACAGGTTGGATGCCCCTGGATTATGTGCTACAAAAATCATCAGAGGAATAACCGCGCGAGGTGATGTTTTAATCCAACACGCACCCACTTACTGTGACCTAAAATAAGCAAATGTGACTAAAATATATGTATGATTTTAAGGTACCATTGGTTCATTTTGGTGTTTTGTAATTTTACAAGTCAATTTTTTGCAGATAAAAGAAAATGGGCGTATTTAAATACGTCACTAATTCCAACAGTTTTTTTTTTTAAATTTAAAGACCAACCACCTAAACACACAAAAAAAATAAACTGACAACTTCACGTACATTTTATTGATGTATTAAAGAACCATTAAGACAAAGGGACCATTTAAGTCAAAGTATGTCACACTTTCCACATGAGTTTGTAGTTAAACGATTGTAAAGGAATAAAATGCAGTAGAGGTAATAACATGGTAAGGGTTTTGCAATACTCAAGCACACATAATCTGAAACCTAACACAATGTCCATGTATAGGTTCCAAGTGAACACAACGTTTCTGAAATATTCCAGGGTCTTGTAAATTCCAGTAGCTTTACTTCTGTGTAATGGGAAAGGAATTCTGGTCCATCAACTCCCCAACCTTTTCTTGGAGGACAGCAACCAGTTCAGCTAAGACAAACACATGAGTATCATCCAAGTCCTGTATAATGAACTTCTTTCCTAAAGCATTGGTCTCATCCAAATAGAGAAGAAACTGCTTCATAGCTGGATCACTGTAAAGAAAAGAATGCAATGCACTGGTGACAAAGTGTATGAAATGATAAATGTCGCCAATTAAAAAGTTCCCTTTAATGATCTCGGACACTACTGCATGGCTACATGCAGGCCAGAAGCTCTGCAAGATACAGTGTACAGAATTAGACATGCCACAGGGACTGATCTGAGAATTATCCTTATTGATTTATAATGCCAATATTCATTTATGGCTTACAAAAAACTAAACGTTTTGACAAATGCTCACAAAGCTACAAGAATGGAAGAAAAAGAGAATAGATGTTGTGGTAAAACCAAGAAGGTACAATGCAAATTTGTTTAGGTAAGGTTTGAATTTAGAAGACATTTTTAAAAACTTAAGATCCACAAAAATACAGAAAAATAAACAAACCATTTGGGCAGAGAGTGTAATCAAGAGTCGCTTCAATGTTATAATATGATTTGCTAAAGGCCTTTTCTGAACCCCTTCACATTTTTCATATTACAGCGGCTATCAAAAGCGCAGTAGCTTGGGGGGGTTAAAGCTCCTTGGATCATATCAGCAAACGCAATCAGCTGTATGCGCTCTTAAATGCCCAGTGTGTCTCGTGATACGCAAACCATGAGTAAACCTAGTTTGTTAAATGGAATTTTACACACAGGCTGCAGGTAGTTTTATATTACCAACAAAATGGCTTCCTCTTCAGTGTTCATTGCGAAATGTAATAATTGCAGAAAGAAAAAAAAAAAAAAGAATTGCAAAATACTAAATAATTGTTCTGATGATGAACAGATCATCAACTGGGCATCTCAAACAGGAAAATGTATTATGTCAATTTACACGTTTCAAGGTCTATCAGACACCGAAATAATCCCATGTGTTTGGAAATGTCATCATCTGTTTTAGTGACGTTGCCTGAGAGGCATAACAATGCAATTACAAGAAACTTTCTGAAACGTACAGCAAATTTAAGCTCTGAATATAAATTTAGTGACCCTGCAGCAGCTTATCCCTAAGCAATGTCATTTTTACAATTTATAATTTAATCAAGATTATGAATTACTTACCACTCGACAAGGACTCCCTTAAGGACGTTCACCATTTTTACAGACAGCAAGTGCGGGAATCTTCTTTATTTTTGTTTGATTCTATGTCCTTTCACAAAGTTACGGATGCCAATGAAAAGCAGCTCTAAAACAAAAAGTACCAGTTTATTGGTTATTGAAAGCTATACTTATAGAATATCGGTTTTAAAACATTTTGACCTGCAAATTCTTTAAGCTGTTTTTGGTTTCCATTTAGTTTTTGTTACACTAATTTCAATCCTTAAAATGAATTCCCAATTTTGAATTGAAGAAAAAATTATTTTTAACAAACGAAAACCACAACATATAATTATCTAGCAAGGGGATGCAAAGAATGACAAACACAATAATATTTTATTTATGAACACACAAACTATCAACAAAAATGTTTAATTATACTGTTGCCAAGATAAGTCTCTCTGTGATAATATTGTTTCATAATACATGAAGAATTTATGAACATTTGGGAAACATACCCATGTTGATTTCTTAAATCATATTTAAAAAAAGCTAAATAACCAAATCAGGTAGAGCAGAAATGTAAATAATAAAAAAAGAAACACGACTACCACATAAATTGTATACTTAAAACAATTAAAACGCAGGGTTCACATGAGGAAGACTTTCAGATTATTACTGCTTGTTAACAGTTTTGCAGTGACAGAGATGAGAAGACCATTACATTTACTAATTGCTAGTAACGCCAAGGTACAAGAAGAGCGTTAGAACCAACATAAGGCCTTTCCGGTCCATATAACCTACTGGAGATTTAACACAGTGGTTTGCAAACCCAAGGCCCCTGGATTTAGATATTCAAATAAATCACCTGTTTTCAGGCACATATACATGAATACATGGCCGCATTGTAACTCCTGGAGATGAATACCACTTAATCAAACCCCTTTAGAGTAAAACTAGAAACAAGTGGGCATTATAAGTTCTGTATAATTTAGGTACTTTTTATTACATTTTTTTTAAAGAAATGATACAAATTTACTATCAGGATTCCAGAAAGGTCACAGCTATGGAGTTGATTTATAGAGTATATTAAAATGACGAAAGTAAAAAGCTCTACTTACCAAGATTTTTTTTTTCCTTCCTCATCACTCTCCAGCATTAAAGGTAACTCCATCTCCAGACTCAAGTGGGGCAGGACAAAAAAACCTTTGAAAGACCTCCCCTTCCTAACACCCCATGTGTAATTGAAAATGCACAGTACAACAAAAAACCCCAATAACAGGACAAAACACGCAAAACAGAACTTATGTTATGAAGCATGAATTGTCAAGAGATAGGCAAGGCAAAAAAAATCATGTATTTCCTCTTCAATCCTCAACATCGTTTATAGTGAGATATTACAGACAAGGGGATGGTCATAATTTGGGGTCTGAATGACTGCTTCTGACATGGATACCTCTGTAACGTCCATGCAACTCTGCAGATAAGCATCCACTCTTTTCAAATGAGCTCTTAGGAGATTCTTGCCCGCAATCTACATAGACCCCAGATATCACTTGCTCGCTGCATCCGCCAAGATTGTTTGTCATTTAGTTTCTACAAAGATTTAGTGGGTTCACCAAACCTCAGCCCTCTTAAGTTAAATGTAAGGAGAGGTCTCCTGCTCTAAGTTAAAAAGCTCGGACCCCAGGTCTGTAGTTGGATGTAGAGAGATCTTTTGAGCCACTTTCGGTATTTTGCATAAACGCATGAAGATATATATCATTCTGGGGTTCAGAGCATCCAAACCTCGTATTGCACCTGCCAGTACAGGAAAAGGAACTTCGGCAACTTCATAGTTTACCCTGTTGCCATTAGGTTGCTAACTGGATGGCCCTATTTGTGGAAGATTTCCAGGTTTAAGCTTAATTCCCCTGGCAGAACCCCATTAGTCCACTGTAATCTTCAAAAACGCTTCTGATTAGACTTGTTCAAGTGGACGGGGTACATCCTCTCCCTCGACTGGAGGAACAGGGGAGATGGCCTCCCATACTTAGAGATTAAGTTATCTTTTGAGGGCACTGGAACGAATACCAGACATAAACATATATTGCACAAAAATCTGGCTCAGGACAATAGACGCCTTCTAAAATATTACTTTGAATTGAATGTTGCTGTTGGTTTCACTGTTTCACTCCATAAAATATCTGGTTTAAAACAGAGACCCTCTTTAGCTTTAGTCATGACATGATGCAGCTTTGTGCATTTCTGCTCTCGGTAGCAGCTATAACAAGATTAATCATCTATGCATGGCTAATCATGGTGCATTAATAACCAGTGTGGGCTTATGCCTTCAATGCCCGAGTTACATTATTGTATCTTAAAATTTTGTAACTTGTGTTGAGAAGCATAGTACAGAATGCACAGAATTTGGTACAGTGCGTACCAAAATGTGAAATAGGTTTCAATGTTTAATTAAAAAATACTAAACACTGTGGCATTTCATTGAAACCGTTTAAATCAATATATAAAAGGTTTCTTATGCTTTATTGGCAGAGCTTTCATGCACACTCTCCTCTGATTGGAAAAAACAGGGGGGGGGGCGGAAGGTTAGACTAATGAGAGAGAGAAGTGAGTGTGAGAAGCATTTCTGCATCTTGGGAGGCCACGTCCAGCTGTCCACGGAGAAGATTTGTATCTAAATTTATAAGAATCTGAATGCACACATCTACTTCTGATTAGGATGGCTTCCCATCAGAGAATATGGGCTTTCATCAATTCTATGCTTCAGCTTCTACCACCTTCTTGTCTTAGAGATGCTCCTACTGAACCGTTTTATGAGCAGACACACTTTCATTGGATTCACCTCTGCCAGTGTCGTAAAGCCCTGCAAATTGCCAGGCACGCTCAGTAACTTGATGAGAACAAATACTTTATCCAGATATAGGCCCACAAGCCCTTGCATGAGGCTGCCATGGAAGTCCTGTTCAGAAGTTTGATTTTTTTTTTGGGGGGGGGGGGGGCTCCAGGCTAGCAAAGCCTTTACATACTTTTGAAGTCTTGTCCACTTGCCGTGAATTTCGAAGAAACTGCAGACAGCTCCTGACTGGCAGAGACCGGTATCAAAATGTCAGAGCTTGTCTGACATCTCTGTCATGTGACAAGATGTTCAGAGACACTGGTGTTTTCTCTTGAACGCAAAAGGATACATCTTTTTGTGCTTCTTGGGGGGGGTCAAAACTTCAGTAGTGTTCTCCGAGAGGATTGCATCTCTGACTCAATCCAAGGACATCAAAACCTTCTCTTTGTCTGCAATCCATTTTCCCATTTGGACCAAAGTGGCCTGTGGGATCCTACAGCAGCATGCTTAGTTTCCATGGTAATCCAAAGAAGCACATGCTCAAAATATTCTTACAGGGCCTTAAAGAGAGCAAACATGTCCTTAAAGACATAAGCAAGCGCTTAAGCACCTGTTCAGCTGCAACTGGAGCCTGTGTTTGTGCGCTACATAGGGATCATCAGGAGAACGGTGCAATCACAGCCTCAGACACGATCTTTAGCAGCCAAGCAGCAGAAATACTGCTCAACCACGCTAGAGAGACTCAGAACAATCCCATGCAGACTGCGGTCATTGTTCCTGCCCACTTCTGGCCAGCTAGTGTTAGTAAGAATGGTCTATGGACCAACACACCAACTCCCAAAGTAGCCCACCCATGGGCAATCACTGAAACCAAAGCCATGTACCACTCCAAGGATTACACATGGAATAGGATTATATAAAACAAGAGGGGTGAACTTTGTCCTTACCTTAGTGGGCATAAGGAAGGGAAGATATTTTTTATTTAAGTGCTTTCTGAATAGCATTGATTATTCCAGCAACTGTAGTTGTAAAATCATAACATATAATTCCCAGTCGCAATGTTTTGGACGATAGAACTAATACAGAAAATGTACAATACATACAAAGTACACACCGTGTTTACAATTTGAACTGTAAGTAATAGATTTAAATCATTAAACACAAAATGAACCAATGGCTTTCATATTCTTACTCTGTGTATTACACGCCACCTAAACTGCATTATTTTTAACCTTTACTTCAAAGTAAGGTACGTTCACTTAGAGCCGTCAGTCAGCAACAATCTTCTTGAGCTGATAATTTTTTTGTGATATTTTACCATTATGTAAATCTACAACCCCGTAGAAGAATCGCCTATGGAAGCTGGAGTATAACACTGGGTACGTCGGTGCAATCCTGAGAAAGCAGAAATGTTCTGCATGTCTTGCAGAATGGAAAGCCTAGTGCACTTTAATTCATACGATAGCTGAATGTCCCCTTTCATGGTGTCCGCTAAACACATTGAAGGGTACCCATTTATTTAAATAGGAGCCCTTTAATGCTTCAAGCAGCCAATCAGTGGCCACATATGTCGGACCAATGAGGGTGACAGTGAATTTTAATAGGCATTGTTTGTTGCTTGGGCTGTATGGGGCATTAGCCTGCCCCTAGATAAATGCCAAATTTGCAAAGGTTCAGTCTTATTTGCAAATTTCCAATATGTATTAATCCATGCATCATATATAGAATTTGATGGCAAATAAGACTCATTTCACCCATTTGGTCTCCCCATTTTCTATAAAAACCTCAAACCTTACTTTCAGAATAATTCAGATTATTCATCCACATTTACATTCTTTCACAGTATTTTTCCTTTCCATGTCTGCTGGAAGGCCATTCCAATTACCCGTCACCCTCTGTCATAACAGTATCTCCTCATTCAATTAAAGACGATTAAGATGATACGCTGGGACCCTATGCGCTACATGACCTAGTGGTAGTAGGGTGGCAGAATCCTGCACAGAGAGTGAGATCATATTGTTTAATAGAGAGTGCAAGTTACTGTATAGTGATTGAGTGTGTGACTACATGGGATTAGCGTGTTTGTATGTGATACTGCATTGTGTTCGAGAGTCAGGGATGTTGTGCAAGTGTGTGCGGGTGTTAGAGCAAGTTAGCGTGTTAGTATGGGGTTTTTTTTGGTACGGATGCAGAAATACTGCATCGTTGGACCACAAACCCTAGGCTCACACCTGGCAACACGCATGGCTTTAACCATTAATACTACCAAACAAAAGCATACTTGCAAGCATTGATAATCCAAAAAGCTACTTCTTGGTAAAAGCACCTAAACATTTGTTTCAAAAAAATATAAAATTGCTAAATTACACCGGGGAGCACTCATTTTTACCACACAAAGACAGAAATGAATAATATACACGAAACACCAGCAGCATCAGAACCGCATAAAGAAAAGAAAACTAAAAAGTTTTTAGCCTACGATCTTAGCTAGCAAGTAGCAATGCCTGCCATGGAGGCCCTGATCCTGATCCAGACCTAAAACCAAACACTGGCACCTTTCACTGCAGAGAAAGCCCATAAGCAAAGGATCCAGTCAGGATGAAAATGTTACTTTAAGGCACAGAGAAATAAAATGCTAGTAGAAGCCTAAAAGGCAGTAGGCAAGGACTTCTATTAATCACTCGCCTCTATTGGTTGCCCCCATTATAAAAGCAATCCCTAGAACCACAACATAGCAAATAATCTTGAACAACAATACGAGCAATGCTGGGGATCGAGCACTCGGTACTCTACACAACGCACTGGCAGCCTGGAGCTTCCATGACAAGTCAAGCGATTGCTTATTTTTACTGAGAAAAGGATGGCATCGGTTTGTACAACAGATATATATATATATATATATTATAGGTACTCATTATTAGGACCACACATCTGATGGCTCGGCACTTCACGGGTTAAAAGAACTTTTATGCTTTTAAGAGTTTTATTACGGCAGCAGGCGCTATTCAACTTCAGTAACTGTTCCGGTATGAAAGCGAAAGGTCTTTAGATGCCACTGACCCTCAGAGAAGGCATTACCACAAAATGCCGTTTTCAGCAGTTTAAACAGTTATATAAAAAGGATACTTACCGGTTACGCTGATTCGAGTAGGACAGATTCGGTTTTAAATACGTAAACCGAACAGCATCCCAGACGACAGGAAAAGTGTGCGCATGCGCTTTTTAATAAACATTCGTGCGCTTGTGCGATCGCCATACTGATCGCGCGTGCGCTCAACGGGTTAGGGAAAGGGGCAAGGAGGAAAAACACGGTATGAGCACACGCATGCGCTCTCGTCTATGTATGTTACTAAATCGTGTCAGTCTGAAAAACACCATTTGCAGTGAGCGCATGCGTCAAGTTTACGCTCCTTTACATCTTTGTAAAACGGATAATCGTGTTATTTCTGTTTACATACATATATGTGTATATATATATACATATATGTGTGAGTATATATATATATATAACTACATATCTATATACACACACTCACCTCCATATGCATGCATACATATGAAAAGTCGCTTGTACATGTGTGCATGTATTTACAATATGTTTACGTGTGTTGCGTATGCATGAGCTTAGCTGCTATAATTGTGTATTTTATAAAGAGGGGGGGTTGTTGTAGCCTGTTGTATCCTTTATATCATTGCAATTGTGGTGCACTGTCACGGACATCCAATGACAGCAATCACGTGGCCTTTGAGATCAGCTTCTCAGAGACAGGAGACAAAAACATGACTGCTGTGTGACACCAGTATTTGGCACAAAACACATCAGTTGGCAGCTACTTCTAGTTTTGTCTCCTGTCTTGACTCTTGTAGCCTGCCCCCCATTCTGACAGTGCTGGCAGTGAGTGATGTTGCATTTAACCCCTTCTGTGCATCTACATATGTGATATCGTTGGCGTGATTGACTACAGGAGTACAGGGTCGGACTGTGCGTGGTGGCTCTGGCAGATCTAGGCCAGTGGCATCCTGATGATGTAAGGCTAAATTTTTACCCTCACTTAGAATGCGACTGGGCATATCCAGCTAGTGGGTGCACGCTGCAGAACCAGATCGCATTGGCCCACTGGGTATTTGCCCAGTATGCCAGATGGCCAGCTCTTGCGTAGCTGCACTGAAGGACCCCGTCCGCAAGACAATGTCAGTTGCCAGTTGGTTCCTCACAGCAGTGTTGTTTGATAGAAACATATGGTTTGCATTTGTTTAAATAATGATAGAAGTAATAACAACATAAGATCAAAAGGTTTATAAAATAATGGGATCTATTTAATAAAAGCAAAATTGAAATTTGTTGGAAGTATTTTTCTGACTTCTAGTCGTAACATTTCAGCAACAATAGTAAAGGTTAATGTATTTAAATGCACAGTAGCTATACAGCGAAAAATGTTTCAGAAGGTAGTGTCCGCTTTATGACAGTGTTTGATTTGGGGTCAGTTATCTGATACCCTATCCTTCCATCATCCAAGGTTACAAGACAATTTGGCAACAATAGAGAAAGGCTTTTATTTCATTCCGTAAATGTGATATTTTTAAAGCAAAGAGAAGATTCATTTGTGCTTTATTTTAATGGTTTGGTGTCAGCTTCATATTCTATGTCAGCTGTCTCACAACTGTGTACCTTTTTTGAATATGAATTAACGACTTGGTCCTTTTTGAACTGGTGCTCTTGTAATAGTCACTAGAGCATTTTGCGTATTTGTTCTGACATTAGAGGAGTGTATGTCATCTTTCTTCAGAGGATGTGGAATGATATAAGCATTTTCTCTGTAAATGCACAAATAATGGCCGAGCATGAGCAGTCACCAAGGTGACTCCCAGTTCTCTTTTGAAATAGTTTTTTTGCAATTTTCTCCATCAGGTTTCTTTAACCAGTCGTCAATAAACTGTTCGCTGGACGAATCATCTACGGAGCAAAGAAATATCCCATCTGCACTTAAATCTAACAAATCCAATCCATCAGAAGGCCGGCCTTCTTGTAAATCAACAGCCTGAGATATGTGGGTTAAAGAGATATCATTCTCCTGCGTCCTTGTAATGGAGCTAGTTGTATTTCCAATACACCCGCTAACTAATGACGCTCCGCTGGGACTATTGTTATTATTGCTGTTTAAAGTCACATCACTGCAAAATAGGCCGTTGTTGCTTTGTAAAACCTGTAGGTGAAAAGCAGCGGGAGCCGACTTCTTTCTCCGTGGTGGGACAGTTGGAGCAAAGCTGTAATTGTTGGACATCTCATCACAAGTGTGGTTAGCTTGAGTAGTAGATGGTAACTTATCACTCGGTTTGCTCTGAGATTTTGCAGTCTGAGAGGGAAGAAGAGTTCTTGGTTTTGGTACAGGACGTATGTTTGCCGGATTAGCAGATTCCACAAAGTCCACCCTTAGGTCTTGTTTGGGGACTGTTCTAGATAATGATCCATCTGTAGAGCAGCTGATATCTGATGAGGAAGGTGTAGGTACCATTTCAAAGTTAATTAGGTCAACAGCAACATCTGATTTAGGTGCAGATATTACTTTAAGCGGACTTCCAGAATCCATCATATTTACATCAAGTTGTGGTTTATGGCTTGAGGGTACCTTTACATGGCTTAAATGATTTTCTGTTGTAACAAATGGCTCCAGGTTAGTTTCTGCAGGGATTACGTCAGGTTTTCCAAAGTCAATCCCACATTCATTAAGGTCTTGTTTAGGAGTAATGTTTGTAGGCATTTCAGAGTCGATTGCATTCAAACAAGGGTCGAGTTTCGGACCTAGAGGGACTCTAGGCGGAGGTCTTGAAGATATCACACTGGTCATGCTGTCCACATGAGGCTGTGGTTTTGGAGAACCTCGTGAAGTACTTATGGCATCTGAACATCTGTCTTCATGCTCATCTTTGTTCTGTTGTACTTTAAAAGACTTAAAAGAGAGAGACAAAATTAATGTATACAATTGGTTTAAGTACTAAAACAATATAAACATTTGTGAACCTACACAACTAGGTAGGGTTGTATTACTGGTAGCAGAAAGGGTCTGGTAGCAGAAAAGAGGGAGGTCGATTTATACATCTCTGGCCAAATCTCACCATGAGTACAATGTACAGTTACATATATATATTTATATCCTGGAGAGAGCTCAGAGAATGGCTTCTAACATGATGAATTGTTTGCATGATAAAAAAAATTATAGAGAAAGATCATGTATTGTTTGGATGAGAGAAGTAATGCGACACATTGTGAGACATTTGTGAACACTTAAGTAAAATAATTCAACAAAATAGAACCCAAACATATATTTTATATTTATAAAGCTAATAGAGAGGCTAAGATGTGATGTAAGGATATTTTACTTGACTAAGAGGGTGGCAGATGAGTGGCCAAGTCTTCTAGCAGAAGTAATATTAATAAATAGTATATCACGTAGAAGACTATCCTTAACATAAAACAACACCAAGGATCAAATAAGGATTGGTTTTCACAGCAAGAAAAAAGGTCAGGCTAAATGGTTCCCATGTGCTGTCAAATTCCGTGTTTCTATAAAGTACACAAAACTTGTCCAATATCTGTACCAATTTATAAAACAAATAGAGAATTTATAGAGACCCCATAAAGAGGTGTCCTTTTTTCTGAGCTTAATTACAATAGTGTGAACAAGTCAAAAATATAATTATATATGTATGATACCAACAATATCCAATATAAAATACTAAGAAACACTTTATATTACAGGTTCCGACTTGACTCCAGATCTCTTCAAAGCAACTGGCTTATGGGATGGGACCTTAGGAGGTGGTCTGTGTGGCACCAGCACTGGTTCTCTATCCAGGAAATGTGCACTGGATGCCTTTACAGTCACAGACTTTGGTTCTGTCTTTGGAAAACTCTGATTGCGGCACAGACTTATTTTGGGTTGCTCATTTAGTTTCTCTGAAATTCAGAAACACATAAGCAATAAATTAGTAACGGTTTAATAAAGCGGGTATGATGTCATGAAATGCATAAATGCAGAAACACGATGTAGAACTTTTTGTACTTATACATACTTGGACTTGTATATACTGCATTTACGAGTATAGTGACAGACCAGACTTGTGGCAGTTCTTGGTCACTAAACCTTGTCTGTCCACAACCACTCTGTCTTTAACATATATTTCAAATAGAGTTGCTTGGCTGACTTAATAAAATAAATGAGTATTACATCTTCACATTTATTATCTCCTTATACTAAACTACACTGATTAAAACAAAGTTTGCTTAGAGTATAGAAATCTCTAACAAAAATGGCATCCAAAGAATGAGAAATGTTGCATTTCTCTGCATGAAAATTACACAGTTAAACATGCTTTGATACTTCCATTTTTCAATGATTTACAGCTTGCACACATCAGGTGCAGGTATTCTTTATTTAGTGGAGTTACATATATTTTGATTTTGTCTCATTTAACTCCTCCCCAGCTGCCTCTACTGAAAGCAAAAATACATCTATACGCTTGCACGTGTTCATTGGTACTCCCACTGAAATCAACAGGAATAGTAGGAGCCTTTCACACTATATATAGCAGCTAATCACGCTATATTATGTACTGTGACCTAAAAGGGCTATGAGCGCAATCTATATGTATGCGCAAATTTACTACGTGGGTGGAAGCTTTTAAGAAAATGATTTACTTTTTTTTACTATTTGGTCTGGAATTTATAGGGAAATGAACAAAGGGGTTTTTTTTTTAATTGCTATTATATTTGAAGCAAAAGTTGTCTTAAATTAGGTACCTATAAATAGCTAAACTTGTCCTGGGGAAAATATATGTAAACGTAATAGGCAAAAATCCAAAAAATGTCTAAGCTTCCAACAGGTAATGTTCCCTGACACCCCAAAGGGTTAAATTGCATTTTTATGATATTGAATGTTAGGAACAATAGTCTCACCTTTGCTGGTATCCATTAGCCACCTAATCGCCTCTTCAGCTTCCTTTGTGGTAGTAGTTTTAATCTGCTTCACATTATAAGGTTTGCTGATGCCAGTTTTTCCTTTGGGCTTTGGATGAGACACAGAGAGACAATTATTTGGGCCAGTTCACTAGAAAGTCAAGGCTAGACTTCAGCCACATGCCCTTGGATGCCATTACCCTAAAAACAACTTGTATAGCCACTCATATGAGAATTAAACAACACTTTTATTTAACATTTATTTATGTATTTTTTCTATCAATAGTATGGTAGCAGGCAGTCAGAGTAGGTTGCCTTTAGACAGCAATCACATTTTACTTTTTAAAAAAAAGAATTCTGAGGCTGCAGAATTAATTTGCAAATGGAAGCCTTGTGTGCAGTATGTGTAGCTTCCATACATATCTTTACTTTAGGTACAGGGATGGTTAATGATTGTTCCCAATTGACAAGGCAGTCTCTTGCACTGGGAACCATCCTTGACCCATTGGGATATGAGTCCCCAAAAAATGCCCGCTTTGTGTCCCAGGAGGGTGGGTATTGGATTGTATACCTCATTGACTTCCATTCAAGTCAGTGAAGTATGCAATTCACAAAGGAATTGTATACTTTGGACATTCTCTTCACTGCCATTTACAGTTATATGCATATTAAAGACCTAGGTGAACATTTGTATGCTTTTTCAACTTGTCTGATGTATTAAAGGCTGCGAGTAGTTATTGTGTTTTTAAAAAACAGGAGTCACAAAGATATTTATACCTGGTTTTCAGAAATGATGTTAAAATTTGGGTTTTGACTATTTGCACATTTACACAACGTTACAAACACTCTCAGACTTACAGGAAGCTGTGGAGCTCCAGGAAGAAGTTTGGTGGCTTGAGGAACTTGGGGTTGAGGATTATTTTCTATCAAAACAAAGAATAATAAATACACTAAAATCATAGAACGGCAGATATCAAACTGAAAGTAATTTCTCTGTGTGGACAGAGATGTAACAGTAAACACAGCTTTCCCTAGAGGCGAGAGGTTGCAGTACTTCTCGTATCACGTCCAATTGTTCTTTTTTAACGCTCAGCATCTATTGTTTTCACCAGGCAGCAAAACATATACAGCACCCTAAAAACAGTTTTCACCAGAGCAAAATATAATCTGTTTTAGAATGAACTTCTTCCCAGAATACCATCATTTTTTGGCATGTTCCTGTGAAATTATATGTCCAATGAACATCTGGATCAGAGAAATGATCTACCTATATAAACATATACATATACACACTCCATTCCACTGCATTTTTCTTACTTGGAGGTGGTGGTCTCTGTGGAGGACGAGCACGAGGCACAGACAATGACCTGCTTGGTGATCGAGGGCGAAATTCCCCAACAGCCTCCAGTTCTTTCTTTAGGTTCAGGAGGTCTTCATCATCTAGATATTCAGTATAAAGATGAGAATATGAGGTTGGTCCATATCATTCTACTCATCGTTCAGGCATGAATCATTAGCATAGTCCAGACTTAGTTACCAATTCCACAAAGTAAAAGACTGTAAAATGAGTTACCCACACACACATTTAAATCCTTGGATAGAAAATACATATTTGCGCCGGGTGGCACTACATGCTTTTAAGGGCTACAACTCCCACGACCCTAGTCATTCTAGCTGAGGGAGATGGGAGATTTAATCCACAAAGCAATTTTTTTAATTTAGAAACATAAGATGTAAATTTAAATAATTATGGATTTTGAAGTGAAGGTTTATTTTTACAGTAGGGAGAGCTTGTATGTTAGCAAAGATCAAATATGTTCTGTGTGCTGCTCAGCAGATCTCACGTAATGGAACTGACAGCGCCATCACATGGTTAGCAGGAGAAATGCCTTTCATTAAAGTTTTAAAGAATTTAAAGAAAATTTTTTTTCCTCATACAGTTCTCCTTTAAGTGAAGCTTGGCAGGAGAGCTTGCAGAAGAATTCTGCTTTCGATGTCTTGACTTCACTATACATTAAGAAGGTCCATACCCAATAACCTTCTGCTGCAGGAAGTGCTTGGCTGGCACAGTATAATGAGGTTATGCATTATGCAGGGCCGGCTCAGTCCTTCTAGAGAACCCTGTCAGAGCTGGCCCTTTATAATCAATAATGAAGTGAGAGAACAAACACCACTTCTCTCCTTCCAGCTCTCATTCTAGTGAACACTTATTAGATTTTGCCCAAGGTGGTACTTTTAGAAAATGTGTCTCAATAACCCAAAATTGAGTGATATAACATATTTTAAGGGCACATTGAACAAATAACAAATTACCTTCTGCAAATATACTATACAAATGTCAGTATTTTGGCAATCTATATGAAAAAATACTATTGTTCAACCAAGCCTATGAACTTAACTTGGCCATTTTAGGACAGCCTTGGGTCACTTGGCCATGCCCACATTCCTCCTACTAGCCAATTTAAGCTAGCCACTCATTTACACAAAGCTGCTCCAGCAAAAAAAGGAGAGCCCCAGGTAGTCTTGCCTGGAAAGGTCACAGGCATGGCCATTCTAACCACACTAGCCAATAAGCCACCAGTTTATTAGTACCTTTGAATGAATGTGGTTTCTTCACATGAACACTGGCAGTTTTAGTTGAAGAGGTCACTGCTAAAACCAGATGTTCATTTCCCTCTGATAGATCATCAGCTGCTACAGGCCTATCAGTCACTAGATGCTGAGGTACTTGGTAATCTGAGTCATCATCCATTAATTCACCTGCAAGAAAACACTTTTTATTCTTAATGAACATCATATTAATTTAGATTATCTCAGATGTATGTTCTCTGAAGCCCTCCAGCTTTTCCAAAAATATACCCTCTACAACCCACTTTTAGTATTTTAACAAAAGATTACTGGAGAGTAGACAATAAAACAATTGTCCACGCCTTCAGTTGAAATATTTCACATTTCAAACAGTGACACAGTAACCACAGATTATAAAAACAAGCAAACTGGCATGAGCACCAATCAGTATTCATAAAATGTAGTGACATCATGAAAATAAATGTATTTTTTGTGAAAAATCTTCAGGATGAACTTTTAATTGCAAATATCATGCAACCTTCGCAATTATCTCACTGACCTTCAGAGTCATAATCTATATTAGAAAAATCAAAGTTTTCCTCCAGCAGACAAGAATTAGCATTTGGTGTCATTGGGGCAATACTGTCTCTATTCCGAGCAATTTCTTCTTGAAGACCTTTCAGCCAATCCTCAGTTTTAGGTCTTATTTTAACACATTTTCCTTTTACCTAAAATAAGAGGAACATTTAAGAAATTATTGGGGACACACCATTTTCCTAAAGCACAAAATCTCTTTATTTTTCAGTTAGCAACAACAATTTACTCTGTAATATCACCGGAGCATTATTATTGCGGGGGTACATATAGAGGTAACACAGCTGATACATATATGTTCCCAAGGGTTCCATCAACTTTTGAATACATCTTACAGAAATACATGCCTGAATGTCATGAATTACAGTGTAACAATTCTGTAAGCCAAATGTAAATTTACCTTCATGCCATCCAGATCTAGAACACTCAATGCTGTCCTACTATCTGCAAACGTGACTATCATCTGTCCTCTTATTAATCTATAATAGAAACCAGAAACACAGTGAGTTTCACCAACATTCCTAGAAATTGGTGTACTGTGATGTTAAACATATTCCCAGGCTTTGTGGGTAGGTGAGTGAGATGTGTATTAAGCAGAATAACATGACCTGCATATACATTTTCATGTACATCCAAGATTTGTTTGTGTATTAAAGCAAACTTTAAAAAAAGCTAAAAATATATATATTTACTCAATCAATACAATTGGATATACACTTACTGCTCAACACAACTCACCGGACAAGGACTACAATGCCATAGTTCTGAAATGTCTCCACCAATTCAGCACTAATGTCTTCAGGAAACTCGGCCTTTTCTTCGGGTGTTGGGGAAATTATATGAACCTCCACTGTGGCATCCAAAGGGCCCTGAGACGTGGTTATTTCTTGGAAAATTCTCTCTCTGGAAATAACGTCGACCTCTTGGACTTCCACTTCCACAATAGCAAGCACAGGCCTGTTTGAGATAAGCATAGTTGGGAGACAGAGAAGCTTATGATTTTGCCCACTCCAAGAAACATAAGATACTTATGTTTAAATCTAATAATCCTGATCAAATTTTTAAAAAATTTGCCAGAGGATGAACATGAAAATTATGGTAAATTAAGTTCTCTGTATTCTAGTTTGTGGCCAAAAAAAAGAGAGACTTAAGGGATTCAATTTATTATGAATCTGTTAACTGTGGGATAGCAGAAACTAAGCGTATCTGAAACATTTAAGTAACTATTAAATATTAATTAATGGCCCTTTATAATACACTTAGGCCCTCTAAATTCTAGCATGCATTACTATGGTTCACGCATTTCTGTTACATTTAATACACAGTAACTTCAGGAACCTGATTCCCTCTTGTAGTTGTAAGTTGTATTATTGATTTCACGTTTTCGCTGTAATGTGAACAGCAGGTTAGTTAGTTAGAGGTAAGTAAATTAACAATACAGACGCTACAAACACTAGTTATAAAGTCTTGACTTGTTAAGATTTCCTGTTGGATCACTGATCACGCTCCAGAGGTTAAACATAATTCATTTACTTGAGTGACGCCACTTAGGTCTTCAAGCCAATGTCTAATATGAATCCAATCACAGCTAATAACATGCTACCTATCTGCTTTACAAGTGTTCCCAGGATACATAGTTATGCAATAATAGTCTTTTCTCCTTAACCTGATTTCTGAAAGATGCTGCAGTGGGTATTATTACCACTGGTACAGAAAGTCAAATCTGTACTAAGCCCTGAGTCTCAGATTCATTAATCAGTGGCAGTCTCCTGCATATTTCTTTATATAATAATACATAGTTAACTTTTGTTACATTAACACGACTGTTTCAATGTGGCTATTTATTGATAGAAGTTAATATGAAAACGTTCCTTTTTAAATCCACAAACTATTGATCATTGATAATAAATTACTGTTTCTATAAAAAAAGTTTTTATAAAAGGTACAGGTGATATCCTTAGCTTTGGCTTTCTGTCTATCGCTCCATTAGTAATGATGTATGAGCCATGTTATGTCTTTATGCAATATGCATTACCCTATCAGAGAGGCACATGATAAATAGCCTTTCTTTATATTGCTCACAATATAACCGTGATTCATGAACACATAGATGTTTATGTCACGCAGAGTACCTGTGGTCAGAAGATGGAAGTTCCGCTCTGCCATAATACATCAGAGCTCCTGGGGTCCACGTATGCTTTGGTCTGGTATTGATGTCCACATCGCTGTCTAGAAGATTAATGTCTCTGGCTTCATGTGCGTTTCGAACATAATGCAATAGAAGATATTAGAACGTGATGTTAATGTAAATTATAAATTACCGGTATACTTAATCGATATATAATACTAACACGGGTATGACAACACAGAAGCTGTAGGTCAGCAGGTAAGGATTAAAGTAACAATGTAATTTAAAGAGCTAGTAATTCCCCTACCACCCGGAGATGTAGGTTTTTCATCAATATAAGTGCTTTACAGGTAAAGGATGCATATTAAGGTGCTTATAAATTGCTTTAAGATCCATTCCCTATTGATGGGGCTGTATGTCAGAGTATGTTGGAGGCTCAGGTGCTGTCTGCTCAAGCATTGCACATACAGTAACGAAAGCCTTTTAGAATTTCATTCTAAAGCCAACAAATTCCATTGCAAACTTCATTGAGGGATAATGGAAAATGATGGAAAATTAGGTAGATGCCAAAGCTGGCAATATAATACGGTAACTCAAAATCTGAGTATTTGATGTACAACATGGTTTATCAGTGCAAGATTCAATTATTGAGCATCTCAGATGTGAGAAGTCTCCCTTAAAATTACTTTTTCAGGACTTCAGAATCTTAAACAGACACCATATTAAGGAATATTTCTGGATAATCGGCTGTCGATAATTATTTATGTTATCTGCCTTTGATTTTCTACTTCACAGAAACCATGTCCCTTTTCCCCATTTAAAAGTGAAGTCCTATGGAAAAATAGTTTGCGTTCAGCATTAGTCTGCTGCATAAAGTCATATGTTTAGCATCAAAGAAAAGAGGTGTTTATTTCATGTGATTCCAATAAACTTTTTTTTAATCTTTAGACCTGTAGGCAGTGTCGTACGCTGTCTCAGGCCAACTAGGCCTAGGAGAGCAGTTACTGGAGGGCCACAGAACCAGAGGCAGAATGCCCTACTGGGTGATCAGACTCTCCACTGCTCAATTGGCTGGTTGGGGAGATCAGAGATCCCCCGTGTAAACAGTCCATACACACCATGGAGCACTGCGTCTAGTCAGCACAGCCTTCGTAGTTACTCTACAGCGTTATATCGTCGGCATAGAGGGCAGGCATAAGTGGTGTGGGCAGCGGCTGGTCAGGCCTAGTTTGTAGTGATATTTTGGGTGACTTTCCCTGCTCGAATTCCCCACTGAGCTGCAAGTTACTGGTAATGCAAATAATGTCCTCATACTGGGCTAAGATAACTCTGCAAGAACACGTTCACCTCACTAATATGTAGTGGTCGGAATTAGGCGAAAAAGTGGAATAAATCCAAGTGCTTTATTTTCTGCAATATTTCCCACATCTTTGTCTTTTTTTAATTAAAGATTAAGGTTTAGAAATTACAATTACAATTAAGCTGCATGTGCCTTATTCACTGAATAACTCCCAGTGACATCAATGGGGTCTCATCCCGGGAGCTTAACTCATGAATTAGTTGTTTGATGCCTCTTTCAATGCGCGTTTCATTACAGAGGAAAATGTACAGAGGGATCACACTGATTTGTGCAGCTACGACTAGCCTGAATATATTAATGAATACCCAAGAGAATGAGCTATGCAGTTAGTAACTTAATTACCAGATTTTTCAAAAGGTAATTTCTTTCTCCACCACAGTACTCTGTCAGTCCATGCTGGTGTCCGACACTTTTCGCTTGTATCATATGCTTCTGAGCCAATGTCATACTTGTACGTTGGCCCAAAATGAATAGTTCCTTCATAGAAGTCTTTAAAGACCTACATAATAAAATGCCAAATCACAAATACAAATTAGCAGAATCAAAGTACTACCATTTCAATGTCAGGAGGTATAGTTTTCACTTACTTAAAACAATATTTACTGGGCGCCATATCTAGAAATAAATAAGCAACCTTATGGCCACACATGTGTAGTAAACAAATACACTGCAGTGAAATACCATTATAGGGAACCTATGTCAGGCTTAAATAGGTGTCTAAAGTTAGACCATAAAATGCTTTAATGCATTCATATACCTGGCCTCCCTGGGTTGGCTGCTCAGAGCTTTCCATTTTGGGTCAGCTAGCCATGTATAGGGACTAGATGGGCATGATCTAGGTGGAACTTGAAGACCAGAGCTGAGAAACCAGAGGAAGCTGCACTTTGCCCGAGAACTCAGGATTCCCAGCCATATAAATGTAGAATCTCTTTCATTCGGTCTCCGTTCTGCTTAACCAAAATTCTCATTTGGCCAAAACAGTATTCTGATTAAACCCTGCCTCAGTCAATGGTTGTTACATGCCCTTTAAGTATTCTCTATTCAATTTGAGGGGAATTGTGATCTACTATTCTCCTAACCAGTGGCGACTCTAGAAACAATATATAGGGGGGGCACACAAGATACCACAGTCAAACTGGGGGGGCATTCATAATTTCCAAAAAGTAATGTGCTATAGAATTATACTTTTGTTATTGGGCTAAAATAATACTTGGTCATTCAACACGGGAAGCCTGAAGCCACAATTGAGTGCGACTAATCCTTGAAATAAATATTATAACAGAATAAATAACTTTTCCACTAAATGATTTCAGGGCCTTGAACGTTTTGTCGTTTTGAACATTTTGTCCCCTGAAGTCACTACAACTTCAGGAGGGCACACATTCCAACACAGGCTCTGTCACACCGACACCCAGACACACACATCAGGACGGGCTCTGCCACACCGACAACCAAACACACACACACCAGGACAGGCTC
>VKOC01004138.1:0-37228 GCA_009364415.1 Spea multiplicata
CAGAAATGCCTTATGTCCCCATTTAACCCCCCCCCCAACTTACCGGTCCTTCTGATTCACCGGTGTAGCCGGGGCAGCATGTAGACGTCTACATGATTTGCGTAGACATCTTCCTCTGCACTCTCCTCACTGACAGCCGGGGGAAGGTCTGCGCGATGGACGCAGACAACCCCCACTGCTAACCGCACCTCCTTCCGGCTGCAGCGGAAGTTGTCTACGTGAATCGTGTAGACGTCTACACGCTGCCCCGGCTACACACCGGGGAATCAGAAGCACCGGTAAGTTTGGGGGGGCATAAGACAGGATGATCCAGGTCCCCTGCAGTGCTGCGGGGGATCTGGATCTTAGTCTCATAGTCAGACCTATTTGAGGTCTGATTATAAGACGAGGGGGCTTTTTCCAGAGCATTTGCTCTATAATCGAGTAAATACGGTAATTGGAATAATGAGGAAATACACTCACAGATGCCCGCCACAGCGTGTCCATCTCCTTAAAACATCAACAACAAATGTTTGAAATATTCCTATTGAACTTGAGCACTCAATTTGAAACCATATACCATCTCTGAAGAATTTTAAAACACAGCTTGTGTATTCCCACACAGTGAGAGATCTTTGATGATCTGTCAATAAGCGTGATACCAGTTTGGTTTGTCCAAATCTGACTTCCATTTCTGTCATTTTAAAGCCAAGGCTATTGGGAGTTATACTTTCCAGTTCTTAATATAATTTTCTATTTAAGTTGTTTCCCTAGAAATTCCTTAAGCATTTGGTTTTCGGTAATATCCGTTAATCTTATAAAACTTTTTAAATTCATATAATCTCCATCCTGTTGTCTTCTAGTATCTTCTAAATCTGTCCAAAATAGTTTATAGGGTTCAAAAATTTTTATATACCGTTTTCTCCATATCAAACCAAGCTGATGTGCAAGAGTCATCCTTATTCCAGTTAAGATAATGAGTAAGCATGCAAATTTCTTGGAAATTATAAATATCTGGCATATATACTTCTCCCTTATTGACATTCTTACATAAACTTTCATGGGCTATGTTGTTTTTTTTTATTCTGTGATATATATATGAAGTTAATGTTCTCTGGAGCTGTGATAGAATCTAATGATTATTATGTTTCACCCAACCACTTCTATTTTTGTAGAATCTTAAATGTTTAGATGTTTTTAGAAAATGTAATGCAGGTTTTACAAAACTTTGATTATAGTTTGCCCAACAGTTTTATGGTCAATAATTTAGGGGTGAACGTGAGACATAAGTGTACAGTAAAGAAAAAATGATTTGATCCCCTGCTGATTTTGTACATTTGACCACTGACAAAGCATGATTAGTCTATGATTTTAATGGTAGGTTTATTTGAACAGTGAGAAACAGAATAACAACAAAAAATAACGCATTTCAAATAAGTTATAAATTGATTTGCATTTTACTCAGTGAAATAAGTATTTGATCCCCTATCAATTAGCAAAATGTCTGGCTCCCAGGTGTCTTTTATACAGGTAACAAGCTGAAATAAGGAACACTCTCTTAAAGGACATGTAGAGGCCCGTCTGAAGTTTGCCAATAAAAATCTGAATGATTTAGAGAAGTTTTGTTCAGATGAGACAGATATTGAGCTCTTTGGCATCAACTCAATTCGTTGTGTTTGGAGGAGGAGGAGGAATGGTACCTATGACCCCAAGAACACCATCCTCACCGTCACACATGGAGGCAGAAACATTATGCTTTGGGGGTGTTTTTCTGCTAAGGGACAACTTCACTGCATCAAGAGAGACGATGGATGGGGCCATGGATCGTCAAATCTTGGGTGAGAACCTCCTTCCCTAAGCCAGGGCATTGAAAATGAGTCGTGGATGGGTATTCCAGCATGACAATGACCCAATACACACGGCCAAGGAGTGGCTCATGAAGAAGCACATTAAGGTCCCGGAGTGGCCTAGCCAGTCTCCAGACCTTAATCCCATAGAAAATCTACGGAAGGAATTGAAGATTGCCAAACGTCAGCCTCTATTTTGCTGACTTAACTATGCAGAATACAGAGTCAGCGGAGCTCTTACTGCAATAGAAGCATTCTGTTGTCCTGATTATCGGTATTTACCTCAATGTTGTAATGTTCATTTGCTTTAGAATCTCATTCTGGGAATTATTCAAAACATAATAACTAGTTGCCTGTTTTCAGCCATACCTTTCCATCAGCCATGTCGGCTCATTTTTTTCTTAGGATACAATTACAGGTATAAATAGCTAAAAATCTAATTCGGAAAATACAATCCTAAGTGAATCTGAACAAATAGAACAATGATGTTTAATTTTGAAACCGGAGCAAAAAAAGAACCCTCTGTCCCCTTTAAATAAAAGACATTTACGTAAACATATTCTTATTCTCCATCTGTGAAATGTTTGCCATTGAGACCTTGTGTTCCAGTTTCTAGTATAAAAATCGTTTTTAAAACTTCATAGCTGAATGGGTAATATTGTCCTTATGTAAGTTTTCTGGATTTAACCCACTTACATGTTAATAATTAGTTCCAAGATTTAAATAACAGAATCTTTCTGAAAACTCCTGTACCTTGGGAGCTGGGCAGTGATGCAACACAATCACAAATAATCTTAGTGACATATAAACTTTATTACCTTACATTTTGTACATAGAGCACCCAAAGGTTTGGTAGCTACTTATATGGAACTATAGAAATATCAACAGTGAACTTACAGTTTAGCTGGAACTTGGAAAGAGCTATGTTTTTATTTCCCTGATAAAAATGTCAGCCAAGTAGTTACTGTCTTGCTGCTTTAAATTAAAGCCAACATTATCAGATACCCTTGCACTGATGGTTAGCAATAGGAAATAACCCTTTTAATATGTGTATAACTATATGCCCTGGACATATGGATAGCACTAGCACACCATATCTGGTTGTCTAGAGGCATCTGATGGAAGTAGACATCTTTTTTAATATAGCTATTATGACAATATTCATTCCATGATTTATTTTAAACAGTATAACAACTGTTAATTTATTGTTTACTGATTCCCTAACAGTTCTGCAAATCTCAAGCCAATTAACCTTAGATAGTAGAATCTAAAACTGACATTGGAACCAATTAGGTCACAAAGGTTACCACCTTAATTGAAAGAAAGGCATCGAGAACACTTAGATGTTGTTGATGGATATATATATTACAAATATTACATAGCACCATGTACTGTCACAGATTAAATAAAAACTTTTATGGGGAATCAACTGTTTATTTTAAATACCAAATAACTACATTCAGGTTAGTTGAGAGAAGGCTAACACTGTTACATACTGGGGTGAATATATGGATTATGTACTGTGTTTTATGTGAAGATCTGAAATATAGATAGCTAAATTTAATTTTATATTTTTTAATGTTTACATTTTTTTAAATCAAGGATTAATGCAAATGGCAGCCACATATTGTAATTACAAGCAGTGTGTGTGAATCATTTAATTATACATTGAACCAAAGTATAACTGATGTGACCTTTTCTCAGAAAAGAGAAAAAAAGGTTTAATGTATCACCACATGCTGGTATTCTAGACAAGAAAGTATATAAATAAAAATAGTATCTGTACTTTTTTTAATATATGTATTTTATTTTCTTGAGAGAACTGGGGAGCATTGTAGGGGATGGATTTTTTTCAACTTGTGATTGGTATAGTTATGAGGGAATTTTCTTTACCTTTTTTTAAAATATTTTTTTTTCCTTTTTTATATGTTTACACTGTTCTCTATATAGAGATCTACTTTGGCGTCTTTTATGATCCCAGGGATCTTTATTAGCACAGGGGAACTCTTGTGATGTCACTGGGGGTTCCCTGTAGGGATCCCCTGTACAGTAGAGAGATCCCCGGTGGGGTTTCCCTCTACAGCAGCCAGGGGAATACTACAGGGACCCCTTTGATTGCAAAGAAGGAAGCCATGTGACAGCTCTGTCATAGGGAGGAAGCACAGTGTGCAATTAGTCAGTGGGTTACAATGGCAGGGTACTCAACTGAGGTCTCTAAAGACCAAGCAAGTCCCTGTCCCATTACTGGGATTCCCCAGCGACGTCAGCAATGACGTTGCCAGAACAAATTACCGGAACTCCAGTTCAGGCATTTAAATCCCTGCTGAATGTACTGCCACACTAATTGAGAACCATTACATTCAATCTGACATATTGGGGTCACATATTTTGGCCCCAGCTGTTAGAGGAGAGACCAGACTATCATTTTGCAGCCTTATCTCCCATTCCCCTGGCAGAAATTTAGCCCTGCCAGTGCAAAATTGCCATGAACTAGGGCATACGTCTTAGGTCCTTAAGGACCAGATTTGTTTGTGATATATTCCCTACTTCCTTGGTCCCCAAGGGGTTAAGGTCATACATAGCATTTTTATGCTCCTGTAGAGGGCAGCTGGGTGTATCTAACTGGTTTCCACATACTACAGGTCTGTATCTGCCCCTTGAGTGGCAGATTGAGTGAGTTTGGGGCCCTGTCAAACAGTGGCTCAGGTATTTGCCCAGTGTGTCGGATGGCCAATCTGGGCCTGCCGTAAGCTAAGACAATTCTCTAGTTTTGCGCATTTCTCAATTAGTCTACTGGAAAACTCAACTCAAAACGAGTCTTGGGTACATTTGCACCACAAAGCTATAATTTGGAAAATAAGGGGAAAAAATATTTCTTTTTACTCCTTTTTACTGAAATACACTACAGATTTGTTCGTTTGCGCGCAACAAAAATAAACAGTGCCTTTCTTAATTTTGTTAATTACCGTATATGCTTGATTATAAGACGAGGGGTTTTTTTGTCTACCCTCCAACCTACCGGTGCTTCTGAGTCCCCGGTGTGTAGCTGGGGCAGTGTGTAGACGTCGCACCGGGGAATTCTCTCTGACAGCCGGGGAAGGTCTGCGCGATGGACGCAGACAACCCCTGCTGCTAACCGCACCTCCTTCCGGCTGCAGAGGAAGTTGCCTACGCGAATCGCGTAGACGTCTATACGCTGCCCAGACAACACACCGGGAGTCAGAAGCACCGGTAAGTTTTTGGTTTTTTGGGGGGTGTTAAATGGGGGGCATAAGCCATTTCTGTAGGCAGAGTGCTCTATGAAATGCATTTAACCCCCTAAATGCCACTCTGCCTCCAGAAATGCCTTTTAACCCTCTATACACCACTCTGCCTCCTGAAATGCCGTATACCTCCCTATATGCCACTCTGCCCCATAATATGCCTTTTAACCCCCTAAATGCCAGAGTGGCATATAGGGGTATAAGGCATTTCTGGAGGCAGAATGGCACATAGGGCATCAAAAGGCATATGATTGGGCACAGTGGCATATAGAGAGTTAAAAGGCATATCATGGGGCACAGTGGCATTTAGAGGGTTCAAGGCATTTATGAGACACTGCCTGGGGGCTTTATGAGTGACAAGCCTGGGGGCAGATGTGCATAACTGGGGGGCAGGTTGGATAATTAAAGAAATTAAAAAAAATATTTTTCTCAGTCATAGCTTTTATTAAAAAAAATAGTTTACATAGTTTACATGAATTAACATTTACTGGTAAAACTTTTTTTCCTAAAGGGTCGTCTTATATTCAGGCTTTTTCTTTTTTTCCTACATTAATATTCAGATTTTGGGGGTCGTCTTATAATCAGGGTCATCTTATAATCGAGCAAATACGGTACATATTTCAAACGCTAAAGCATAAAAACTTAATGATAGCAAAATGTATGTGAATTAAAACTGCAAAAAATATTTGTTCTAGAAGCCAGTGCCCCAGAAGAAGATGGGGAGTCTATAAACGTGTGGTGTATCGATTTATGACTAGGCATTCTGTAGCGGATACAATATCAATGTGATAATGCAATGTGATAAAATAAATCAGTTCCCTTTACCTACAGCTACCTACTACAGGCCTAAGCAATCCCATAGGTTGTAGTAAATGTCTACAACCCTGCCTATAGTTTATAATGCACTACTTCAATCAAAGTAGCAATTAAATATTACCTTTTTTTTTTAGTTTAAAAGCCTTTTCAATTCGGAACCGGCGTTACCTTAAATACTAATACAGTAATGGGAAACTGAGACAGCACCGCTAAAAACTGCAAAAGTTTACAACCTTTGTGACATGTCCATAATGATACAATAGTGCAACACAAACTATATTCCACAAGTGTGTCCTTAAATTCAGCATAATAATTATTATATTCTTAAAATTATTATTATTTATTATTTGATTTATTGCTCTTGCGTATTGGACACAGTGCTATGTTGGTGATGATTTCAAACGCAAGCACGGATATCCCAGGAATCCATGCAGAAACAGACACAACCACTGGAAACCCACTGGAAATTGTGTTCTCACATCCGTAACGAGCACATTTTGAACATGGCAGTGCTTAATGGCTTGCTAAAGAAAATGCGATCACCCCAATTCTTCATCAAAATATTGTCAAAATAAATGTGAGATTGACCTCCACCGAGCATATGCAAAAAAAATAACAAAAAGGTCAGCGTTAATAAACAAAAGCTGAGATCAGCTTCTGAATAACCTAGCAGTGCAATCATTCTCCATGGCATATTCTGCCTATTCAAGTGTTTCTCCCTCCATAGTGATTCACTAAGGAGGGCTGCTTCAGCACCAGCATCATTACTGCATCCAGCCACAAGGAATAGGTGTGGGAAATAATGAGGCGCAATTCAAAGCTCGATGTGTGCGGCTTCATTTTCTATAGAAAACAAAGTATATTACAAAAAAAAAAACAATGTACACGGTGCATAACTGGTTGTAGAATTACATGACAGAAATGTGAACGCATCCCATCATTTCTAGTGGAATCAGGTGCCGTATCCAAGGTGCTGAATCGCTCATTCCGTATCCCCCCGTACGTTTCCAATAGACTAGATACGAATCGGTTGCAAATTCCTTTTTTTTTTTTCCCCCATCATCACGGTAAACAACCGAATGGTATGTAAAAGCTATGATGTGAAATGAAAGACCATTTTTTTTTCTCTCTCCATATGCAGCTGTGATATTTTTCCACCTGGGGCTTTCATGATCCTTCATTAAATGTGCCCACTGCATTGACACGTAATGAATGAATAAACGGATATTGTTTTAGGGTGAAAATTATCCTAGACGTCAAGAAAAAAAACCCCCAAAAATGCCATTGACGATGGATTCTAAAACTACACACTGTGCAACACGGAATCTGAAAATAACAAATGACATACACATGTATTTATATATACATATACCCTTAATACACACAGACACATAAGATCGCACACACATTCTCGCATATACAATGCAAACAATAATTAAATGTAGCACGGCGACCTTACCATTGGATGATGGAGAAAAGCAGGAGTATCCACACGATCATTTTGTGGTGTAATAATGGTACATGGAATAAGGTATTTTTTCCAAAATTTGGCTTCTTTGGCGAACACATCTCCGATTTCCCCCCTCCGCCGTTCTCTTTGTTGCAAATGGAATAGTCCCGTCGTGCCCCCCTCCCCACCCCCTACCAGGTACATTGACTGTAATGATACATTCCGCCAGGCTGGAAGAATTAATATTTAAGAAATGAGATCCGTTTTTACGTGGATTGAGGCAGCAGATCCAGTGTCTGACAGCTTGAGCGCCCGCACTGCTTCTGAAAGCAGAGGGATTGGAGGAAAAAAAAAGGCAAGGAGAAGCAGGGGAAACACACACACACACACACACATACACACACACATACACAGCAAATCTATCAGGGAAAGAGAGCCTCTGAGTGAATGCAGATTAGCTAAGAGGTCAAAGTGGAATTTATGCACACTGCAGCAATGCAGATTAACATGTCTGATGAGATGGTTTTTAACATTTGACTGCCCTAATACATATGTCACTATTGTATACATATATTCATGTCTGTGGCCCTAAATCAGTGAGCAGGGCAGGACTGGGGATGACTAAGCAGCCCTGGCACCTTAGGGCCATTGGCCACCAAATTACGTACATGTGGTCACAGGCTGCACATAGATGTGGCTGCACGTTATGTTTTTTTTTTTATATTCGTAGCATGCAGCAACAGACTGCAGGACCTGATTTGCTGTTAGAGCGGCAACATTGATAAGTATGTAGCCCTGTCTGCCACGACTGACCTGTTTTTGCCTATTGTGTCCGATGGCCAGTCCGGGACCTGTTAGTCCATGTCTGTAGCTCTCGTCTGTGTCATATATTTAAACTGGAAAATATCAATTAGGTTTATCGGGCTTGTTTAAAATTAATTGGGCTCTTAAGTCACTGGCTTTGTGTACAATGTGCAGGAGTTGGTCACATATTTCATTGCTTTTAATGAAAGAGGACAGGTCAAGTCAGTCTATCCAGTCACTGATTCTTACCTTATCTTTACATGCAATACACTCAAAAGGCTGCAGTACCTGCCTCACTAGAATTGTTGTCAAGGTTACAGAATCTGCTTTAGACAACGTGTGTATATACACTCACTGGCCACTTTATTAGGTACACCTGTTCAATGGCTGGTTAACACAAATAGCTAATCAGCCAATCACATGGCAGCAACTCAATGCATTTAGGCATGTAGGTGTGGTCAAGACAACTTGCTGAAGTTCAAACCAAGCATCAGAATGGGGGATTTAAGTGACTTTGAACGTGGCATGGTTCTTGGTGTTAGGCGGCTGGTCTGAGTATTTCAGAAACTGCTGATCTACTGGGATTTTCACGCACACAACCATCTCAAGGGTTTACAGAGAATGGTCCGAAAACGAGGGAATATCCAGGGAGTGGCAGTTATGTGAAGGAAAATGATGATGAGGTTAGAGGAGAATGGGCTGACTGGTTCGAGATGACAGAAAGGCAAATAACAACTTGTTACAACCAAGGTATGCAGAATACCATCTATGCACAACACGTCAAATCTTGAAGCAGATGGACTGCAGCAGCAGGAGACCAGACCGGGTGCCACTCCTGTCTGCTAAGAACAGGAAGTGAGGCTACAATTCGCATAGGTTCACCAAAATTAGACAATGGAAGACTGGAAGAACGTTGCCTGGTCTGATGAGTCTCGATTCCAGCTGCGACATTCAGATGGCAGGGTCAGAATTAGGCGTAAACAGCATGAAAGCATGGATCCACCCTGCCTTGTATCAACGGTTCAGGCTGGTAGTGGTGGTGTTTGGGAGGATAGCATTTTCCCCCATCAGATACCCCCTTTTTTCTCATCATCAGATACCTCTTTCCTCACTATCTCGTACCCTACTTTCTCCCCATCTCTTTTTTGGAAACAGGTACAATAATATATAACTTGAAACACTGGTAAAAATAATGTATGTTTAATAATATAGGGGGAAAAGACCAGCTAATCTTTGTAACAAAAACATTTTTTTAAATATTTTTCTTTTTTTTTCTTTTCTTTTCCAAATTACAAAATTACAGCATATCAATATACAATCACAACTCCGCTTCTGTGCAGCAACTCCTGAACACCATCTTTGGGCGCTCTGGGTCGTTACAGTCTTCTGTATGGACCCGGTTCCTGACACCCAGCCAGGCATCCCAGATTCTATGGCACTTATAAATCTCCCGGCGTGTTTGATAATAGCCCTGCTCCATTTGACATTGAAAATGTATCTGGTTTAAGATGTTCCCAATTGGTATTACCTCTTGCTGTCTCCAAATCCTGGCAATAACAATTTTCAAGACTAAAAAACATTGTATGACCCTGGCTCTCCTGTTGGGGTGTATAGTGGCCATATTAAGATGCAGCAGTGCCAATTCTGGTGTGGGTACTGAGATAATATTTGTAAGATTGGAAATAATACTAAATAATTAAATCAAGTCTGTCTAATCTTGGAGCAGCTCCACCATGTGTAACTAAAAGTGCCTTGCTCCAGCCTACATCTCCAACAGTCAGATGGAGTTCCTGGGGTAAATTTTGCTATCTTAACAGGAACTAAATACCATCGTAACAGAACTTTATAGTGTAACTCAACCATATTTACGCAATGAGTAGTTCTTTTAATTTCCAGCATACTGTTTAACCATTGCTTTCTATCTATATGAAGATTTAGTTCCTTCTGCCATGGGTCTACAGCTTTTATCTTAATAGTGGTTTCTAATTTTTCCAATAATATGTACCACTTCCTCAAACTGTTCATAATAAGTTCGGTCGTAAACATATAATCAATCATGTTTCTAGGATCAGAATCCCCGTTTATGTACAAATGTGATTTTAGATAATTTTTAATCCTTAGTACATTAGTTTTTACATTTATATTCTCTAGAAAGCTGATTAAAAGATTTTATTTTCCCTGATAATATGATATCCTTTATCTTACAGTTCCTGTAGTTGTTCCAATAACGAAGAGTTAGTTGGGGGATATTCTTCTGTAAAATTTCTAGAGGGGATGATGTCAATATAATATCTTTCATGTTAACACGTCTCTTAAATATTAACCAAAATTCTAAACAGCTTTTAATTGAAGTCGGCAGAGTGCTTTTTAAGGCTTCCAACTTGTTTTGGTGCAGCCATAACATACATTCTAAATTAGATGTACCAATGAGCTCTCGATCAATGTAACACTAGCCTTCCTTTTTACTTTGATTATATTGTGAGATAACATGCTGGCTTGAACGTATTGTCCTAAATGGGGTACATTTAGCCAACCTCTATCTTTCCTGGCAAATAAAATATTCCGCGATGTACATTTTTGTCTGCCCATGTAAATCTTTCAATGCTTTTTTGGAAATAATCTAATCCAAATTACATGAAGTTTTATTGGTATCATCCTTAATAAATGGAGCCATTTAGGGATTATATAGGCTCTTACTATGTTCATTCTGCCTAACCATGAAACAAATAAGCCTTTCCATTCTCTAATTTGTCTGCACAAGTCTTCCCGCAATCCTGAATATTTGATTTCTATTATCTGAGCGATTTTAAGCAATCCCTGAATAATCTATTTTGGGATAGATACTAGGGTAGCTTGATCCTTATTTATGTTTAATTTAAGAGCCAACAGAACATTGTCAGTGTATAAACTGATTTTGCACTCTAAGTCTCTGATCCTAATTCCCTTTTTATGTCAGTGTTATTCCTTATTCTAGATGCTAATGGCTCCAAAGTTAAGACATATAGAAGAGGAGCCAAAGGACAACCCTGTCTAGTACCATTGGTTATCCCAAACCGGTTGGAGCTTATCCCCTGACCTATTACTCTGGCAAAAGGTTTGGTATATAAGGACATCACTACGCCAATAACATTATCTCCCAGGCCATAACAATGTAAAACTTCCTCAAGAAAAGACCAGTTTACTCTGTCAAAGGCCTTTTCGGCGTCAAGGGCTAAAAATATTGAGGGAAGTTTATATGTTGAAACATATTCCACCAAGTTAATAATTTTGTGTAGATTATCATTAGATTGACAACCGTTAATAAAACCAGTTTGGTCCTTATGAATTAGGAGTGGGCATACCGGTTTTAATCTATCAAATAATATAGTTGAGTAGGTCTTTGTGTCGATATTTAATAAAGAGATCAGTCTAAAATTGGATATCTTATTATCCTTACCCGGTTTAGGAATAGGAATTATAGATGCATCAAGCATACCACTTAGAAAAAACCCCATATCTTTAATTTCATTAAATGTGTTAGTTAAATGAGAAGAGAGCAATTTCATCAATTTTTTATAAAATAATGCTGTAAAGCCGTCTGGTCCGGGAGCCTTGTTAACTTTCAGTGCCTTAATCACTTTGAGTATTTCGATCTCATTAAAGTGGGTATCAAGCTGAGTAGCTATGTCTTTTGAAACCTTAGGGAGTTTAAATTCTGCTAGGTATTTTTTAATCTGATCTCTTCCTTGAAATTGTCCTGGTATGTTATACAGCTTAGAGTAGAATTTCATCAATCTCTGTTGGGCTATAACAATGATTTGCTCCATCTGTAATTTTATATATTTTTGATTTTAAATTACGTTTTTTTAGTTGGCTAGTGAGCATTTTATCCGCTCTATTGCCCACATAGTAAAATTGTTGTTTTAGCTTCATTAATTTAATATTTGCCTTGATGACAGATTGTTCCTCAATCTCTTTTTTAACTTGAATCATCTTGGATATAGAGACAGCATCTACTATGTCAGCACATTTCTTTTTTAGTTGACTCAGTGAGATGCATAAGTCAGCCATCTTCTTCCTACCCTTTATTCTATTTTAAGCCTCTTTCTTAATTAAGTGTCCTCTCAGTACACATTTGTATGCTCCCCATACACTTCCCAAGTCGATATCCTTGGTTCAATTTTCTTGCAAGAAGTGAGTTGTGAGCTGGGATAATTCCTTCTTTTTTTTTAAATATTGAAAAATTGGACCCTAGGCAAGCATTTCATTGGGCCCCGCTCCACGCTAACTGCAGGTTAGGGGAAGACTGTGAGAGTCAGTGCAGTCTTCACTCCTTCTGACCCTACCGTGACATTGAGAGGTCCTCTCCCCCCCCGTAATCATCCTGAGTCCCTTTGTCCCCTCATTCACTAAATCATACCGCTCTTTTACTTACTCCCTGTAGTTCAGGTATAGATCAAATAAACAACACATGAAACAGCACATGCATGTATAGATCAACTGAATAAGACATACAAGCCTTATATTTGCAGGTATACATAAATAATGTATGAAAACATAGCACAACAGAATAACACATAAACTCAGCTTTGCAGGCATTAATCAACTGGAATTCACATAAAAACTCAGCATTAAAGGTATAGATAGAAAACGCCCTAAATTACAGGCATAGATCAGAGGTTGAACAGCCCAAAGCCAGCCCCGACATTCACATTCCCCACATAGAACCTGACCAGCAACCACAAGCCGATTACAGTCCAGTGTGAGCCAAATTTGTCCCTAAACAGCCCAACGTGAGCCAGCTTTGTCACCAAACAGCTCGTCATCTTTGTCCCATAAACACGCTGTCTGTGCCATCTTGGTCCCCAAGGTTCAAACACCCTGATTGAGCCATCTTTGCCTTGTCCTAAATCACATCCATGATACACATATCCATTAATGCATTCTCACAAATCATTCAAGCAATTCATCTACACATTAATTCATTCTTTCGCTCAGTCACACAATTCACCCATATATTAATTCATTCTCTCTAATTCTCACTCTTTATTTCAATATTCTTACTACTCCTTTCTTACTTTCTATCCCCTCTTTCTCACTATCTACCCCCTCTCCTCCCCTTCTCACTATCTACCCCCTCTCCTCCCCTTCTTACTATCTACCCCCTCCCTGCCCCTCACTTATCATGCTGAAGTGGGAGCGCAAGGCCTCTGTCTCGCTGCTCTGCCGTGAAGCACCGACAGAGGCCTCGTGCTCCCACCACTGCAGTCAGGGCAACGCTGAGGCGGGTGGCAGCAGGGAGCAGAGTGGCACCGAGCGATTGCTGAAAACTCTTTCATGAGCGACTGCTCGGCACCCCTCTCCTCCGTCTGGGTGCCGTACGGCGTTTCGATTGGGGGGATTCCTACGGCCCTGGGGGGATTTCTTCATGTGTGGGGGACATTTTCTTGGCACACTTTTAGTACCAATTGAATGTTTCCAGCACCTTGCAGAAATACTTTATTCCAGCATGTCATTAAAATTAAAGGTAAGCTATTCTGCAGTGCAGATATATTAAATGCATCAAACCTATTTTAAGCACCACTGTAATTGAGGGAATGTCACGTCAAATACAGGAAGTGTGTTTTACTTCAATAAGACTATTCATGTGATTCCAAGACTGAATAAAATTTCCCCCACTGACATAAATGAGTATGACCAGTGATTGCCAACAGTTATTAATCATTGCATTTTGCAATTGAGTAATGCATTAATTTTAATACATTTATCAGTCGAGATTAATACAGAGTTTCTAAAGCTGACACCCACTGAGTTTTGATGACATTAATCATTCAGAAATGTTCTTAGATTTTGCACTCAACACATTGAAAAATGTAAACATGAAGCCAAATCTTGATTTGTTAGTTTCTGATGTATTGCTGTAATTGTCACATTGGCAAATTCCATATATTTTTGTAGCAACCAGTGATTTTGAAGTACACTATATAATAGGACAAGATTGAAAGAGTATTACCGAAATGAATGATACTCTTCGTTAGAGGTGGGAGAAAACATTTGCCCATTTTATAAACGCTAATTATCCCCTTACAGAACCTTTCTTGAAAAAAACAGTGTCCACCTGAAGTTTCTGAAGTCTGTGACATGGTGTCTACATAACAAGATACAGCACTATCCTGTATCTCCTTATATCTGTCTTACCATTCAGCTTCTTTGGCAAGACTTATTTGGATCTGTCCTTGGCCCTCTGCAGGTCTTTCTTTACACTCCATCTCCTGGGAAACTATATTGGCTTCCAGTATTATCTATATGCAGATGATACTCAAATCTCATAAGATTAAAAAGGAAGAAAAGAAAGAGATTACAAGTGAAAAGGAAAGCCTTCGCGTGTGGGATGAACTTTAAGAATGAGTAAGGGAGTATTTTGTTATGATAACATAAATGTATGAAGGAGTAGTGTAATAGGGAGCTAGTGGAGTGGGGAAGCAGAAGAAGAGTGTTGTGCAAGGAAGATAAGCGTGGCAGCAGCATTTTGCAATAGTCAAGATGAAAAATTACAAGGAAATGAACCAGGGGTTTTGTGGCTTCTTGGGTGAGGAATGGGTGGGCGCGAAAGATTGGGGTTTTTAGGTGCAAGTGACAGGATCTGGCAAGGGACTGAATGTGAGGTATAAAGGAGAGGTTTGAGTCGAGGATGACCCTGAGGCATAGGGCCTGGCTAGTGGGAGAGATAGTTGTGTTTTTAATGGTGATAGAGAATAGAAGGAGGGAAGATAATAAGGTGTGCCCCTCCCGTGTGTTCTGTTTGTCTCAGTCTGCAGTCTATGGGTATGTCTCAGTGCTATGTGTTTGGTTTACATGTTTGGTTTGTTTTGTATTTTTGTCAGCAGGGATTAGCGTTAGGACCCACCGTCATTGGAGTACTTTGGCGTAAAGGTGGGCTAAGCATACTATGGCCATATGAGATCTCCAATAGTTATAACAGTCTAGGCTAGATATTATGTGTGTCTGTATCCCGGCAGCGGGGTGTCCTGTCCTGTATCCGGCGCTGGGTGTCTTGTTCCCTGTTGTGCCCTGTGTTATGTATATCTTGACTGGTTATGTTTATTCCTTGTCTTGTTCCCTGTTGTGCCCTGTGTTATGTATATCTTGTCTGGTTATGATTCGTGCCTGGTCTTCCTGTCCTTTGCTTGTTATGTGTCTGCTATATTTCTGTGCTTAGGTTCCATAATCCCAGCCTGCAGCATCCTGCACGTGATTCAAGTGATATGCTTCATGCCTGCTCCAGGATGCCTGCAGGATAGATCTTCACTTCATTCTGGACTTCATCCGCTGCCATATCGGGGCGCTGGTGTTTGGCTGCACAACCCTAGGTGCTCAACACCTGGGTGAGTGTGGTCACCCTGCAACCAGGCCCTGTCCAAACTCCACTACTGCACTGTGACTCCTGCATACAATCTTCGGGCGCACTGGGTCCTTTCAGTCATCTGTTTGGACCCAGTCCGTGACACAGACAAGCAATACAGGACATGAGAGAAGAAGAGAGATCAGGGGAGGACAGGTAGATTTCAATGTCATCTGCATATAGGTGATCCTGGAAGTCAAATGAGTCTATTAGTTTTCTAGGAGAGCAGAAGGCTAATGACTGACTCTTGGGGGATGCCAACAGAAAGTGGAAGAGGTGAAGTGTGCTTTAACCCATCCGAATGTAATAACTACTCCTAAACACAAATCTAACGGGAACATAGGATTTTGAGTTACTTTTCTCTACCTTTTTCACATTTCATTCATGTTGTAGTCTCTCCTTTTTTACTTGCACACATGGCATGAATTTTCCCTGGGACTTTGACAGGCCTGCATCTTCCGGCCCCGACCCGCTCTGGTTCACTTACCTCCACAGGAGGTGGGTCTTAGATGCGCCTGGAGAGCACTTTTCCATGCTGCATTTGTTGCCACTCCAGCTCTCTGTCTCTTTGTTCTCCACGTCACCACAGGGATCAGGAGAGCAAGGTAAGGAGGCATGGGTGACATCAGCAGGAGGGGCAGAGCTAAGGTCCAAAGCTTCATTTCCACATTTATGTCCTCTGTTGAGGGAGTGTCCCACAGGAGGAGTCAGCATCATCACAAGAGAAGGCAACCCTCACATCCATATAAAGCCACTGGATTCCCTGTTACCAGTGCTCAGTTATTCTGGTGCCATTACCCTCATTCAGGCAGCTAATCCCTTTTGGGCCAGTTTGCTATGCTTTGGCTCTACTCAGACATGTGGAAATTTGTAAGGGAGCACCAACTGGAGGGAGTTAAGCAAGACCTGTGGGCTCAACATCCCAGCTCCCTGCTGCCACAGCAACGACAATGTGGCATCAAGCAGGCTGACCAACTATCATAAAAGACATTGCGTGGATGGCCATTAAGGGAGGCCTCCCCCTTCGGACATTTATGCATACCGGGGGGCTGTGCAGATATAGACACTGATCACAGTGCATTGTGAAGGAGGAAACTGCCCTTCACTTGTTCTGGAAGTTCCAGTTTCCACAGGCTTTGTTGAGACCCCTGGAGTTGGAACTCAATGATTCTATTGAGAGAAAGTATCTGTCTTACCACTCTGTACTTTACAGACTTTTTAGAGGAACGCACACTAGGGCACCATTGACAATGCTTGGCTTCTCATGTGTTGTTTAAAGGACACTCCTGGTTTGCCAGCAAACCTCTGGTGGTGAGGAGGGAGCAGGTCACACTCCGTGACTGCCACAGGCTTATACGCAGCCTACTGAGAGACAGTTTACAGACAAGCCCCATCTACCTCAACACCTTCCATTTTACCCCTTACCCAACCCAGCCACAGTACCACCCCACTTTCCCAGGTTATTTTTCACAAATGTGCTAAACCATATGTGCATGTATTGCCCTGTGCTGTGTCGCAGTTCATGCTTATCGTCCTTCTGATTGTTTGAATGTCTGCAACCCAGTAAATGCAGAAAACATCATTTTTTTTTAAATAAAAATACTTTAAATACAAAAAAACAAATCATGTTGCTGTGCTCTCCTTACTTACCTTCCTACTGCTGCCTGACCCTCGGATTGTACGCTGGCTATTCTTCTGCCTTTCTGACCCTTTGATTGTATACTGGCTTATGCATCTGGTCGCTGCCTGCCCTCTCAGCCTTTGCTATATATCGCTCCCTGCCCTTTGACGCCTGGATTGCCGTTGGTTCTTCTCCTTGGATGAGTGTTCCCCATTTGCTTTGTTAGTCAATCCATGCGGCTGCTTTTAGACTACCTATTTTTTTTAACTTTTCAGGGTCTGGGATTAAGCATCAGATTATATTCTCTGTGAGGATTCCTACTATACTCCTGAGTTTGGACTGGACAACTGATCTACTATAGTTATATTACTCATAAAAGGCAAGGTAAAGAAAATAATATGTGAAAGCACTATGTTTGTTTAGTAATGTTATGTATTATATTATGTCCAAATAAGAGGTTGGAGTTTAACCACATGCCGTTATATTTGTACAAACTAAGTGGGTGTAATTTAAAATGTAACTCTGTATTGATATCCAAAGTATTTTTTGTTTTGGTCCAAATACCATTGAGGGTCTTACAAATATTTAGGAGTTAATTATTTTTAACTGCCTATCATTTAACCTTTGCAAATTGTTTTGCATGTATTAAATCTTCAAGATGTGTTTGTGGTTGTTTTCTCTCTACATGTATGTAAGTAGGCAAATTGAAGCATAATAGATCTTTGGTAAACCATTTATAAGTAGTAAGTAGCAGGGGCCCAACAATGGAACCTTGTGTCACCAGAAATCTGGGAAGATGGCACTAGTTAGTCTGCCTTGCTATGTCCACTTTGGATATCCTTGCTGGCCTTTAGGAGAGCGGTTGTTGTTTAGTGATTTTAAGCCAGGTTGAAGCATTATTAGGAAATTGAACAATTGATAATACCTGAAAAATTACTTGAAGACATAATATTACGGGGTCCTGGGGGCCAGCATCTTCCCTACAGACTATTGACCTTAGAAAGGGTACAAAGTGCTACATTTCCCCAATTACCAGAGACTCTAAAGACTTTGGACCTGCAATTTGGCAGGGGATTTTACGTGTGGTTTGCTACTCTCTATTGGGTCAGGACAGAGACCTCTATGGCCAGTATTTGCACCAAGATCTGATATCCAGTCAGTTTCTGCCAAAAGTCAGGGAGCCACTCGTGTAATACCATCTTCCTCACAGACTACAATAGTGACCCCCCACTAGACTGAGATGGACTGAGTGCAAATACTGAGCCGTGTCCAAAGGAGGGCCTGATTGAGAACTGTGTGTTTTGCTGTAACTAAATTTGAGATAGATTCAGCGGTCCGAGATGCAGAGGATTCCGACATTAGCGCATATACCCATTCGGCGAACCAAGATCCATTACACACAGTTTTCCTATACCTGAGGTTTGAGAGTGAAATAGGTCTCTAGTTTTTCACTAGGTTTTTATCACTACTTTTGTCTATCATTGCTCTTTTTCTTAACTCCAGAGTTTTGATATGTTACCATAGTGTCAAGTAGTGGATTAGATAAGGATTAGCAATTGATTTGAAGTTTAGATTGTAAAGACAATAAATGTTCTTTAGGCCAAGAACAATATTTATTTCATCAATAAATGTTCCATAAATGGGTTAGAGCTTGTCTTTGTTTATGGTACACTGGCCCTTTACAAACCAAAATGAAAATCAAACAAAACCCTAATTTCCTATTTGTAGAACTTACTAAACTTACAAAGATGTGTTGACAAGTTGCACATTTGTTCCTTTTGCATGGTGAGCAACCTGTATGAGATGGTTTTGTTGATGGAAGTCTGTTCCTCAACAAAATATTTTGGTGGTTTTAGACATCTGGTCACTCTGTGCCCATGTCCCATACTTGGGACATCTTTGAAGCCGGCCAATTCGATTTACCCCATCAAATCATAATTTGTTTAAAACTAGGCACTCTATGGTCATTTATAATGCCAATATTTCTGTGTGGGAATTTTTTGGGAAGATATAGCGCTAATTGTAGGACTTGTGCGTAAAAAACTTATACATATCTATTTGCACTTTTTTCGTGAAAGTAGGGAATTATTTTTACATGTAACCATATATATTATTTTTTTTTGTTGGGGTTTTTTTTTATTTTTTTACTATTTTTTTTTCTTTTTTTTTACTATACACTGAGGTTACACAACCTCAGTGTATAGTTAAAAAACGTCATTGCTTCAATGAAGAGGCAGGCTGGGGTGTGTGATTTCAGTCACTGGTCTGTCGTTTAACCCAACGATCGCCGTGAATCACGGGGATCGGGAGGTTGTGAAGCCCCCTCTGGAGCATTGCAGGCTTGCCTCAATGAAGAGGCAGCCTGGAATGCCCCTCACGCGATTTGTATCGGGTTGGGGGGGGCGTGATTGACAGACCAGTGATTTAAGTCACTGGTCTGTCGTTTAACCCACCGATCGTTTAACCTCACCCGATTTGCATTGGGCTCGGGGGCGTGTTTAACAGATCGGTGATTTACATCACCGGTCTGTTGTTTAAACCGCCGATCTCGGTGATTGGAAGGTTTGAAAAACTTTTTTTTGTTTGCCTGGACAACCTCACCTGTGAGGCTCCAGGAAAACCGCAATGCCGCCGTTTTCATCCGCGACCGCCGGCAAATATCGTGACCACGTACATGTACGGGCATTGTCACTAACACATTGCATTGTCACCCCGTCCATGTACGTGGATTGTCGTTAAGTGGTTAAAGTGCTTTGTGCTTCTCTTTGTGCTCTGTATAAGGCATATCAATCATAGTTTTTATTAAATATAAAAAATAGTTTACAAGTGAATTATTATTAGGGTAGTCTTATATTCAGACTTTCTTTTTTTTCCTCAATTTTTTCCTCGATAACGACAACACAGTTTACCTTTATTACTCTTCTTTCCCCAATTCCTGATATCCCCAACGCTACACTTGACTCTACTCTCTTTTTAATATTTCACATCCAGTTGCTTTTCAAATGCTTCTGCTGCAACCTGCAGAATATCTCTAGTATGTGCTTGAAAGAGCAAACAATATGCCGGTTTGCATAGGAGTCTGCACTTTACATATACGCTCCTCAAGCCTCACCTAAAGCATTTTATACAGTTCTGGAGACCTCATCTCTAGAAGGATATTGACACATTGAAGAGTGTTCAGAGGAAAGCTACAAAAAATGGTAAGTGGTTTGCAGGACAGAAATTATCAGAAAAGATTAAAGGATCTTAATATCTATAGCTTGGAAGAAAAAATAGAGAGGGGGATGTAATAGAAATATTTAAATACTTAAAGGGATTTAACAAAGTATAGGAGGCAAGCTTATTTGAGAAACAAGAGGTCAAATTCTACTTCACTGTGGGTAATACCCAAAACATGTATACTTAAAAGATAACTTTTAATCTCCACACCTTTAAGATTTCCATGCCATTTACCTTTTCACGTAATCCTCCCTATAAAAAAAAATCCTCATACAAACACCTTCTTTCTCATGGCCCCTCAACCTCTTCCCCTACAGTCTTAACATGTGTTAATGTTATTGTCAGTTTTGTATGTTGTCAGTTTTAATGTTGCTGTTAATTTTCTCCCACCCCTGTTGTTATAATGATACCAAATCTGTTGGTATCCTATAAAATAAAATGTATTGTAATACAATAACTCTCCTCCCATGATACAATACAATAATACAATAATAGATTTAAGGCCTAAAGGGCATGAAACAAGTAAAACATCCCATCTTCAAAAAACAAAAAAATTGCGCTTAGATACCACATTTTCCAAGCCCTGGTAGAATAAAATACTGAAGGCTGCCAAATATTTAAACAAGTAAGTCGACATGAAACTCAGATACAGCACTCTCAATCAAGCTGCTTTGGATTTTATATTTTAAGAACAACTTCCAATCAAGAAAATATTCCCAAGGGTTGTGATTAAACAACATTTACACCATTACCTCCTGCTGAATGCTTTTTATCTGACATTTAGAAGTTGTTGTAAAATAAAATATCGTGGCTGAAAGTCAAATGAGTAGGTATGAAATATGCCCCATTGATTTCAAGGACCTTAATATTAACCTGTCATTTTGTGTAAATATGTTTTTATTCTCTATTAAAAAGAAGTCTTAGTTTCTGACTAACTACCTTTTAAAAATGTTATAGTGACATGGAATCGCAGCATTATATGTAACCTACTTTTTTGTTTTATGCATTTGTTTTATGTCATAATATGCATTAGACTTGTACATTTGGATTCGTGCGAATTGCAAATTTACAGAATTTTGGTAACCCTGTCATCACCGCAGCAGCACCATATTGCAGAATGGCTCTCTCCTGATCCTTCAATCAGGGCAGAGGATGCCACTCCAAGCGCCGCCATTTTGCCCTCAGTTCACGTGAGGGCAAAATGTCCAGACGAAGATTAAAGGAAGAGAATAAAGAAGAAGATGAGGAAGCGGAAGTAGTCGGCAGAAAAGGTAAACATTTAGATAGCATAAGAGAATGTGGACGAGAATGTAAGAGAATGAGTGAGAGTCAATGATAGTAAATGTGTGCACCGAGCAACTAATTTAATTCACAAATTAAAAATGCCCTTGAATTTTTAGCCGAACCCAATGGGCAGGAAAGAAAATATTTGGCTGTAAGCGCATGGGCCAAAAACGTCCCGGAAAATTAGTCAGAATCGTTCTTGGCCCATTTGCACATATCTATACATGACACTAGTCATTTTATAATTTATTTAAGAAAACATAAAACAATATTATAAGGGTCATCAATCAAATTCACATAAGAAATTTTTAAAAAATATTTATTATAAAATTTCACACTATATTGTGGGGTTCTAATCTATTGTGGGGTGCAACTTTGGCCAGGGTAGTGTGAGTGAAGCAGGTCATAAGACTAGTGTGAGCTAGTGGAAGAGAGATAATGAAAGTTGGTGTTGGTTATAAGCTAGAAGAGGACATGATATGAAAGTTTGAGCATGTGACTTGAAAGGGAGAAATTTGGAAGATTGGTGTAGATCATGTCTACACATCTTTGGAGCAGCAGATTGTGGGTAGATCATGTTAACATTAGAGTATGGTGTTAGAGAGTATTAACATAAGGTTTTTGTCATGTGTGCCATCACCAACAATCACGCACCGCAGAAGTCCATCAGCCCTGAAACACCTAATACAAAGTTGAACCTCAAACAAGGAGTTGAGCCCCAGAGCTTAGACGTCCCAACAACAAGGTGCTCAAGTGAAGGCTGGTAAAGTTCAGCACATGTGTAAGCATGTACAGAGCTGGATACCTGTATAGGTAAACTGCATAAGGAGTTCCTAGGCAGGTAACTCAGGATGTCTGGGGTTAATGCAGGATGGATGGTCAGACACAGCTGGGATCTGTCAAGATCGGGTATGCACTTGTGACTGGCTGGTAACTGCCGGTAGTGGGTCCTTACGGCATGACAGTGTTAGTCTGAGTGTGTTAAAGTATAGTGAGTTTGTGTGTTAGTATATGTGAGTGTGTGTGTGCACTACTTGCCAGGGGGAGGGGATGCCGAAGTATTCCTGCATCTAGGCACCAGTATCCCTAGGTTCCTGCCTGTTTAGATGCCTGTTTGCCAGGCCATGTTTTATGTACATCCACTAGTAGGCTTGCAACAAGCTCATAGCCAACAGATTGCAGAAGCTAGTACACAGGGCAAAAACTAACGCCATCTAGCAAAGGAAAGTGATAGCTATATTATAGCGTCAGGGATATATCAAGATGGCTCTCCAGGTAGGGACAGGGAAATCACCTAGCTGGCAAAAAGACAAAACCCAATGCACCACAATAGCAACCCGCCTTAGTCTGAAAAACACTAGAAAAATAGATTTTCACTTTATATCCAACAATAGTCTTCCACCCAACTAGGAAAAAACATGACTGAAAAATAACAAACATAACATCTAAAAAATGAATATTGTTTTAATACAGCCTTGTGTTTATATTGCATTTCTTGTTATAAAAGCAGTGTTGAGGATGGGCATGCTCAAATAATCAACTATCACTGTGCATCTTTTAACTTCTGAATATCTATAAGTTTAATTGCCAATGATGTATAGACTACGCTGTGGAAAAATGTTCCATGGTCCATGTTAACCTTGACCATCTGTGACCCTTTTTCCTTCTTGAGCACGTCTTTCCTTACAAAGTGCCCGTGGTCTAAGTAAAATCTAAGTCTAAGATTCAACTAGAGTAACTTCTGCTGCAATTATGTTTAAATTATATCAGCAAACAATTCCAGCTACCATGCATTTTTTGGTAATTCAGTTTTAACCGATGATGGCCTTGGCATATCCACATAATCTTCAATTTCTCAAGAAATGCTTTGGACATTTTATTCACCTTCAAAGAGAATGTGTTAGTCATAGTAGAATAATATTTTTTTGTCTCTGTAACTAATACACATAGAAAGTTTACATTTTTTATCTTAAATACACTGGTCAGTTTTTAAATGCAATAAAAGAACAGTTGAAGTTCTATAAGCTAATAACAAATAAGCAGGTGCGGTGGAAAATGTATAAACGGATACGCCTGCCATTAACAGGATATTCAATTTCACACAGTACTGTATATTCATGAATTGATTTTCAGTTGCAACAATGCACAAGATGAAACTGCAATTCCTGTAACTGCTACTCAGAAGGAATAGGTTTAAAGAGAAAGCTGCATTTTATTAAACAACAATTTCCACTATTGAATGACAGGTGAATTGTCACCAGAGACTGGTTCCCTCATACTCCCCAGTAAAGGTTGTGGGTCTCTTCAAGTGATCTACATGCTCCTGCTCTGCTGAAGAAATTTCTACTGGCCCTCGAGGAGAGGATAATGTCAAGCCACAGGGATCCTCTACCAGTAGGCAGGCTGATGTTAGCCAGTGCAAGCTGCCCTGCTGCCAGACACGTTGTCCCATTGGGAAGACAATTCTGGAGGCCAACCTGTGACACTCAGCGAGTGGCTGGGCAGGCTAGGTGCTGGATTTAAAATCCAGAACTGCTAGTATATGACCTTAGTATATGGTCCCGTGTATCCCATCTGGCATACTGTTTTTGACCATTCTCTAAATGGTTACTTTGTACCTTACTATCCTGATCCATCCACCATACCTGGCTTGCCTGACTGCTGGATTAGTGTACTGAACAAGGCTCTGGCTGACTATATGTTCCTGGGACCGTGCATTACCTGTTCAGGGGATCTACCAGCAGTTTTACAGGTATCTGAATATTTCTAATGTGCTTTGCCTATTATACACGCTGCCTATTATTATTATCATTAATATTATTATCTTTTATTTACTAAGCACCAACAAATTATGCAGTGCTGTATAATTTAAATGGGGCAGTTAAAACATGAGGAATTTACATTCATACACAGATACATCAGGAGTTGCAAAGCCTGCCTTTAAGCTTGCCATCAACCCTTATGGTATTTTTACACAAAGTTCCTAGCAGGAATGGAGGGTCTTTGAGGGCCCCGCTTGCGAGCTTACAATCTAACGGAGTAGTGTGGGTAATTGAAATAAAAGGAGGTGTAGAAGAATGAATAGTAGCTTTCTCGTAGCAATGATTAGGGCTAAGTGGTTTCAAGGCCACATAAATAAAATGAACAGAGGGGTTGGTTAGTGCTTAGTCTCAGAAGGTGGCTAGCATACAGCTTGTGATGTTACAGAAAGGCTAAAAGAGAACCACGAGAAATAAGAAAAAGTTATTTGGGTACAAAAAGGACATGTTGTGGCTTGTAGGAGGCCAGCCGGAGGGATCAGGACAAAATTATATATATTTCAAAAGGTGAATACCAACATTTCGCAAAAAAAAGGAATCTCCCCAAAATATTTATTTGGTACATATACAAAAAAACATGCATAATTATACAAAATATGAAATAAGAAACTTGCTCGAATGTCTGCCAAAGTAATTCAAATGTGGCTGAATGCCTTTTAAATCCTGCAGGGGCCTGGTTTTAGAAGGTGGCTAGCACACAGCTTGTGATGTTACAAAAAGGTTACAAGAGAACAAATGTTTTAGTTCATTTCCCTTGGTTTGTTCTCTTTTCAGTCTATTTAACAAAAAAATGCAGTCTCTATTACACTATTATATAATAGCACTTAAATGTTAAAGTATTAAAGTGATGATAACAACAAGGATCAATGCAAACTACATTAATGTTAACACATACTTGGTGATAAAAAAAATCAGCTTGAATAATGAACATCTTAAGTGACTGAAAATATGATTCAATATTCAATTAGAAATTATAAAATTAAATTAAGGTTTTTTCATCATGGACACAACCATGCTTTAGTGTGTCCAGATGGGTGTGTAGTTTCCTTGAGAAATAACAGGATTAAAGGTACCAGCAGAGAGGATTAGTAAACAAAAACTGTGACCTATTCCTACTGATTTGGAAAATGGAAGAAATTCGTTCCAATTTACTCAGTTTATTGTGGGGATATTTTGAACTGTTTTTATGCAAGTAATGTATTATGCAAGGTGAAGTCGGCAAAGATATAAGAATAGTTTATGATAGCTATGCAAACAATTACAGCTCTGAGTTAAAAAATAAACTAACATTCCGAAGAAAAATATTTCTACTAAAGCTCATTTCATAGCTAGCCTCTGTATAGAAACATAGGACTAGACTTGTGCATTCAATTTTGTAATAATTATCATTTTAACAAAATTTGCCAATTTCGTTAATTTTTACGACTGTATGAAAACAAGAAGTAGCTCTTAAGAAAACAAACAAAAACGAAGCAGAGAGCTCTGTCATCCTACTTACATAATGCAAATTACGTGACCCCTCTGGGCGCCTTGGTTACGGGGTTCTGTGTGCTGTGCATCTGCAGTACCCACCTTAGCATGGCCCTGGTTGTACCAAATCTAGGGGGCAATCCAAGCCAGATGGTATGATAATAAAGTAGGTTAAAGAACATTTGATAGAAAGAAAGATGCCAATGTGGTCATTTAGCCAAGTTAATAAAATATTTAGAAAAAGGAAATATATAAAAACATATAAAGATGGGACTTCAAGATGGACGCGCAGTAAATCTGCTCCTCCACGATTCCCTGAACATAGCACGAATATCAGCCGATACCTCTACCACATTGCACCACCGGACGGCTCAAAGTCCAGGCATGACAGGCAGTACCCGCAAAAGACGGTACCTGCCATTTTTCAAAGAAAAGCTCCTGACTCCGATCTTCCTGCGCTTTCCCTCATGGAGCCTGCGGGCCCGCCTGCTGAAGTGCCTGTCGCACCATGCACGAGGTGCGATGTTGACGAACTGAAGGATCTATTCCTTTCAGTCAAACAGGACCTCATGGACCACATCAACAACGAACTCCGTGAGCTGACGAAAGATGTGGTGGAGATTGGCTCAAGGACCGATGTCCTCGAACGCACTCAATCCACCATGCTGCGTGACCAACGTCAGATGGAATCCGAAATGGCCGCTCTACAACAAGAAATTCTTACCTTGCAAGACACGCAAGAAGACCTTGAGAACAGATCGAGGAGGGCCAATTTTCGTTTACAGGGGGTCCCGGAGTCCTTGCAAGATATGCATCAGATCATGGGCCAAGTTTTTACCCAACTACTACCTCGTACTCCCGTGGAGGAGGTTTCAGTAGATCGGGTCCACTGGGCACTCCGGCCTAAACCCAAACCAGGGGAGCGACCACGAGACATCGTTGTCAAACTAAGGGACTTCACCCACAGAGGCAGCGAGATCTACTACTCTGCGGATCGACAACATGGAGATCCAAGTATACGCGGACATTTCTCCCAGAACCTTGTTGCGCCGAAAGGCCCTCAAACCTCTCACGGACCACCTTCGCTCTCACGACGTACCCTACCGATGGAGGTTCCCTTTTGCTCTCCAGGTAGCCCGGGAAGATGTGACATGCTCAATCAAATCGCTGTCGGAAGCCGAACTTCTCCTTCATGACCTGGGTCTACCCGCCCTTTCTAATGGCCGCAAAAGAAACCGACAGGATCCTGGCCCTCATCGAGCGGGTGAGTGGTTTGACGTCCCCCCGGCCCCGCTTAGGCGAAACATGGAATACCCGCGCTTCATTTGCCGGTGTCCGCGTTGTCTCCGTGGTTTTCTGCCGCTCCATCTTCGGGAGACGAGATGGCGACTTCTCCACCACGGCCGCCTGACTCTACCAATGTCCCTGTTCTCGCCGCCTGTCTTGGAGGGCGATTTCCATTGAGACCCACCAGTTACCGCTACCCACCACCACGCACTCCTCAGCTCACCGCTTCCCGCTGGGGCCCTCCAGATGACAGCACACACACCAGCACATACACGACCTTCTTTCCGCTCTTCGAGGGGAGCTAGCACAATGGTCTCGCTTCCACATCTTATGGCTAGGCCGTATATATGCTGTGAAAATGAACATTCTCCCCCGCATTCTATATCTCTTTAGAGCACTTCCTACTCTGGTCAACAAAGGCGACATCATAGTCCCGTATATTTTGTTTTATTTGGGGTCTTCGACGTGCCAGGATCAACAAAGCCACGATGTACAAGTTAAAATTGGCGGGGGTTCTAGCCGTACCTCACCTATACCTGTATTATGTTGGCACGAATTTCTCAACTGGAAGCTTGGTCCTTCCCAGCTCATACTCTGCCCTGGGTCGACATCGAGCACAGCTACGTTCTACGCCACCAGTTGCCGCTTGTTCTCTGGTTGGATCCTCCCCTGCCTCTACGTACCCCCACTTTGCCAACTATTACCACAGCCCTTGCCATATGGCGCACCTGGCGCTTTAAGCTCTGTCTCAGAGGCTCCGGCTCCCAACTTACCCCACTGCTCCTCCACCCCCTTTTTCCAGAGGTTAATGACGTAACTCGACTCCTATGGTGGAAAACTGCCGGTCTCAGTAGGCTGGGGTCGGTGGTGAGAGCAGGTACGATGCTGACCTTTCAGGAACTCAGGGACTCCAAACACATGCCCCCTGCCGAACTCTTCTGCTACATACAAGTTTGCCACTTTGTTCACTCTCTACTCGGGGGAAGCCCCATATCTGCACTAACATAACGACATTCGAGAGGCACTTCCTCACAGGCAAGAGAACAAAGGGCTCCATTTCAATGCACTATTCTCAATTCATAGAAGACACCTTCCCTCATCCTCCTTCGTACCGCCCTTTGTGGCACGCGAAACTCCAGAAGGGGCTCCCTGATGACGCCAGGGACGAAGCTACAGCCAATATACACAAATTCACAGTCACCAAGGAACAGACGTATAAAGTACTTGCACACTGGTACATGTCGCCGGTGAGAATGTCACAGATGATCCGGAGCCGTGATGCCAGCTGTTTCCGGGGATGCGGGGAGAGAGGCTCTTACCTCCACGCCTGGTTGTCGTGCGATCTGGTGCGCCCGCTTTGGTCCACCTATTTTCACATGCTATCAAAAGCTTTGGGCATCACTGTTGCCCCCTCACCTGAGATTGCATTGCTTGTCATGGACGCCCCTGATTTACCTGAACGTCTCCCTCCCAGCGTCTCATCCACCGTATCTGTGCAGCGGTTAAGCACGTCCTGGCGAGAAGATGGTCCTCCACCTTCTCATGGTGAGATCACTGCGCATATCTGGCACCTTATCACATGACTGCCAAATTCAGAGATGAACTACACAAGTTCGAGAGCATCTGGGACCCTTGGCTCGCCACCTTCTCGGATACTAGACCGACCGCTCCCTTGCTTCGTCTTTTTTCTTTCTCTCGATCTCCTTTTCTCCTTGTCTCTCCCCCTTTCCTTTTCTCTCCCTTCCCACTTTTTCACCCTTATCCCTCTCCCACATGAAAAATGCTCCCAAATACTGTATTGCGACCACACTTTTGCATTTCACGGAGAGTGCTCACACTGACTGTCTCAGCATCTCCGACTTTGGTCGACTCTTTTGCACTTCACCCTCTGTGTCTCCTTTATTGGGCTATGTAGAAAGCATAATGTCACTTTATATTCTTGTCATTGCACCCTTGTTATGATATTTATGCACTGACTACTAAGTCCTACAGTGTAGTTCTTGTCGCTAATAAAAAGATTTAAACAAAAAAAAACATATCAAGATAACTGAGATCAGATTTAGACCTTTTTTTTATTCTAGACACCATGGTTACTGTATATGGAATTGAAAGTAAAGGGCACATTTTGGGCAATGGCCCAAACTCATTAAATAGATGTAACACAGGGTTAAATACCCCCTGCCTTCCTTGCCAGTCCTCTCCTAGCAACTCTTCAGATGTAGGAACTCTTCAGATTTTACCAGGAAGTTCCAGAAATATATTGAATTTCTGTGTATTGTAGAAGTGACCATGCCCCACCGAGATTCTGTCTGCTCCATGTTGTAGGCAGACCCCGTCTGAATGATTACCAAAACTTTACTGGTGATTTTTAAGAAGTTTTATTGTACACTATCCATTTTGACTCCAGAAATTCACTATTCACCAAGAGGTGAACAAAATACAAATGCATTAATTAACTCTATCTATCTGTAGTATTATTATTATTAACACATTAACACATTTGAACAAATATACAGACCTTATGTCTTTTCCGGGTGTTGTTGATAACAAACTAATCAACTTTATATATGAGAAGGAACTCTGATGACTCTTGTTAATGTGCTGGCTCTCTTGTACATTGCTATGACCAGTATGACTCTGGGTCGCGGGAATGGGATCTGGAAACTATGCATGTTTACAACTTACAAAAATTATCAAGATAACAAATTATATAACAAATTATAACATAAATGACAGTTAAGTCGGTTACACCATGTTTCTTTCTGTTAAGGACATTCAATCACACCCCATTCCTGCTTCCTGTAAGGAGAGGATGAACTCTAGAAGAACAATGCTGGGAAGCTGTCATGTATGAATGCAAATGTACATTGGAGTCTTAGAACACCCCTGTTTGTATCCCTCTAGGCATGGTCCTGATGTTTTTCTTTTGTATTTTTTAAGATATAAAGTCACACTAGAAATATTCTGTTCTTCCATTTTGTGACCTTCAGCATATTGTATACCTTATATCGGATTGTTTATCACATTTATGTATTGAACTTATTTAGAGCATGACTTGGCCTGTTGATAATTTTTCATGACCCGCCCATAAAGTATCTATGACTGACATGTTGTGGGTGACCACTAGTTTACCCCATAATCAGCTAAATAGACTTTATTGATCGACATGGAAGCTTAATAATCTGTCTGCGATAAAATGTGCCAAAAAGATACATCATAGGACAACTAAAAACAGCGGAAATGCAAGTCATTAAAATATATTCAGCAATATAAGTTGACAGTTAAAAAAGGTTTGTTTTTCATAGAAAAATACTCTTTTTTATATATACACATATATATATATATATATATAATATATATATATATATATATATATATAAACAGACTAAAAAAAATTGTAAATGCCTTGACACAAATAAAAACATTTCATCGTTGGGTGACACAGTCGTATAACACTGAAGGGAGCGTTGTGTATTAAGGGCACATTAATCAAATATATATTTATATATATGAAAAATGTTCAGGCTATTTTTTCTGTATACTTATTGTCAGGGTTTTGGCCTACCTGTACTGGCTTTCCTCCTCCTCATGGCTTTCTGTTTGTTTGTTTCCTCTTACAACTTTTGAATCCAGTGTGACAGTGTAAACCCCAGGGAGATGCTTAATGTGGCATTTGGGTACAGGTGCTATCCAGATCGTAAATATGGGTCCCTGAGGTGGAGCAATTGGAGAGCAGGGTGTGCCAATGCTCTGTTCCCCATTCTGTGGAAAATCCATGCCGGATTTTCCAGGAGGCTAGAAGTCTGCAGGGTCCGGGATTCCTATGGGGCCGGCATCAGGCACAGGTGCTGGACATTAAAAACCCCTGGAGCCTGATAGTCAGAGAGACTGCTGAAGAAGAAGACCATACCTGAGCCAAGTGAGGCAATACCGGCCTGGACCTTTTGTGTGCTGTCTGGGGGAGGTTTACGAGAGCCTGGCTTAGCTGGGTCTGACTGGGAGGTCGAGTTAGTGGGTAATTAGGCTGGTCAGTCTGGACCAGCATAGTTTAGTTAGAGTGGGAGCTATGTTTTCTTTTTATGATTTGGTTTTGGGGTTTGAGCTGTTAAAAACCCCTAACTGTTGCATTTATGGCCCTTGTGCTACAGGGTTTGTCACATATATCTTGCAATTGTGCCACACATGGGGACAAAAGAGACTTTACAGTAGCTAGAGAAAGTTTTTCACCGGTGGTTCTTCAACTTCAGGAGGTGAAACACAAATTACAAACAAACAAAAGTATGATGATGCTATTAAACAGAGGGACTGTGGAAGTAAGAGACTGACAGAGTTAAAAGTTTGCTATGACAAACTGAGTCATGGTAAATGTAACAATGTGGCATGGACTACCAAGCTCGGGAAAGTGACAGCTTGTAGCAAAAACAGTGCTTTACCCCCACAGAATGGGGGAACGGAGCATTGGCCCACCCTGCTCTCCAATTGTTCCACCCCAGGGACCCATATCTATGATCTGGATAGCACCTGTATCCAAATCTCCCTGGGGTTTACACTGTCACACCAGCTAACCCCTTCTCTTCCTGTGACTATAATTACCAAGCTAGTTCAGTTGCTAGTTGCCCTTTCATGGTTCCAGACCTGTGAGTGCATGCTTCCAGTGTTTTTCCTGTGTATGACTAGGCCTGTCTGACTCCTATTCTGGTGCTTACTCCTGCCTGATTTTGGAGTACTCTGATTTCTTGACTCACTGACCTCGGCTTGATCCTCAACCACCCGCTTGTCTTATGCTTTGGCTTCTTGTTGTTATTATTTTTATTTTATATAAACATTTTGACCAGTACCCCTTCGCTTCCGTTCTGATTCAGTGGTACCCTGACACTTTCATAAAAAATCACTGCTATCTGGAAATATATAGCTACCTTTACTGATAACCCATTGATAATTTTCATTTCTGTGAATGAATTATCGAACTGAAGAAATAAATATACTGTAGGAATAGATCCTATTATTTGACAGGCAGAAATTTTGATAATTTAAGATTACTTTAAAGTTACATTTAGAATCCAGCTAAAGCAAGAGCTCCTCCTAATGGAACATATGCAAGTTCACTGTGTCTCCACCCGAAAATCACACAGAAACAAAAGAATCTTTAGAGGCATGGATGGTATATACAGAAAAATCAGACTTTTGGAATACTAAATATTAGTAACCATTGTAGGAAATCATGTGTTGAAAATACCTTATTAAAATATTAAACAGAAGAAGCATAAAAACTGGATCAATGCAGGTAATGGAGATTATGCAAGCAGTAGTATTAATATTAATGCTTCCTTTCCCTACGACTATATTTATGACCTAGTTTACTGTATACAGTAAAATAAATGGAATCATTTACTTTATCCAATATGTAGGTCTGTATATGAATTGGGGTTTATTTATATTTACCTTTATATATAATGATTCTTGTTTTTTTCTGCTTCATAGAAATCCTATGGTTTTTTTGCATCCTTTATTGACCTCACCAAAAATGAATGCTCATAACAGCTCTTTGGTTTGTTATGTTTATAAATCAGCAAACAAAAAGCTTAGTCTAGCTAACATAAAATATTCATTTTCTATAATATGATATAATAGCACTTTAATGTTAAAGTGATAATAACAAGGATCAAAGCAGATTACATTAATGTTAAAACAGAATTGTTCATACAATATGTGATTGAGTTCTCAACATCTTAAGTGACTAAACATATGATTCAATATTCAACTAGAAATTATAAAATGAAAGTAACGTTTAGGTAAACTTAATTCTATCATTTATCATTGCTTTTGAAAAAAAATATCCAGACCCTTTTTAAAGGGCATCCATTGTATTTCATAGCACCACATCATGTTGCAGTGAATTCCATGCCTTTATTGCACATACTGTAAACAATCCCTTCCTTTGTTGTTAATGAAATCTTTGCTTTTCCAGTCTGAGAGGATGGCCTCTGGTTCTTTGTACATTTCTGTTAATGAACAGGTCACTGGAGAGCTCCTTATATTGGCCTTGGATATATTTATACAATATTATAATATAGCCTGTTAGAGTGAATTTTTGTTAGTGTAAATTGATGCAACTCTGTCCTCGGTCCTCTTCTTTTTAATTTGTTTATGAATGATCTCCCAAGCTGCATTGAGAGCCATGTCACAGTTTTTGCTGAAGACAAAAAATTAGGCCGGGTAATTCAGACTAATCTTGATGTTTCTTCTTTGCAGGAAGATTTAAACAGAGTTGGGGACTGGGCGTGCAAGTGGCAGATGAGGTTGAACATAGATAAATGCAAAGTTATGCATTATGGTAAAAATAATAAAAATGCAACCTATTCTTTAAATGGAATATCCTTGGGGAAAACTACCATTGAGAAGGGCTTAGGAATAATGGTTGACAACAGACTTGACAATAGTGCGCAATGGCAGCGAGCAGCTGTGAAGGCCAATAAGGTTTTCGCACGCATAAAAAGAGGTATTGATTCAAGGGAGGAGGATATCATCTTGCCTCTTTACAGGTCAATGGTAAGACCTCACCTTGAATACACGGTACAATTCTGGGCACCGGTCCTTAAAAAGGGCATTATGGAACTAGAAAAAGTGAAAAGGATGGCTACAAAATTAATAAGGGGATTGGGAGATACTAGTTAAAAAGTTAAAATTATATACACTGGAAAAACGGCGTCTCAGAGGGGATATGATTATTATATAAATATATGCAGGGCCAATATAAAGAGCTCTTCAGTGACCTGTTCATTAACAGAAATGTACAAGGAACAAGAGGTCACCCTCTGAGACTGGAAGAGTGGAGATTTAATAGACTTCAGGGGATGGGATTCTTTACAGTAAGGACAATAAAGGTAGGAAATTCACTGCCTTCAAAAGAGGCCTGGATATTTTTTTAGAAAGGCATGGCATACAGGGCTATAAATAGAATAACATTAATATTTTAGAGCTTCTTGATCCAAGGAGAAATCCGATTGCCTCTTGGAGTCAAGAAGGAATTTTTTCCCCCTTTATGGCATAATTCGAAATAGCTTAATTAGAGGGGGGTTGCCTTCTTTTGGATCAAGAATAGGAAGCAACACAGTGTATATGTTCAAAAGATGACTTTAGCCTGTCTAAAATTAAGTATCTTGGTGGAGTAGCTAACAATTAACTGATCCTCCCCATCAATTCTAATGTTTGGCGGCTTTTTGTATATACCTACAAGTAATGTGCAACCCTTTTTAATGAAGCTCACTGGGGCCAGAATGGGCTTGAGTGGGCCTTGACATAGTGCTGAGCAGGGCTCAGGGCCGGCCTTTGGGGTGTGCGACCGCACAGGGCGCCACACCTCAGGGGGCGCCGCTGTCCCGATGATCACCGCGCCAATGTCCGCCGCTTGCGGTGTACGCCGCCGCCGCGGCGATCCACGCGGCCGCAGCGATCACCGCCGCCGCGCAGGGGCGCCACACTCAGGGGGTGCCGGCGCATCGTTGATCCACCGCCGCGGTCTACGCCGCCGCGACGATCCATCCCCTCCGCGGTGTACGGCGGCGCTGCGGCGATGATGTACGCCACCAACGCCGCCCCCTCTGCAGCTCACTCTGACAATCGCGCGCGCGCACAGAAATTGACAGACAGCGTGGAGGGTCATGTGACCTTCCGCAATTTAGCATTGGCCGGTGTCAGGAGCGTTAGACAGCCAGACTAAGAGGATCCAGGGTACCCTGCTTGAAAAACAGAAAAATTTAATTAGAAATTAAAGAAAACATTAAGTAAGTGCAAGTTTGTTGTATAGTGTATGTCATCTAATGAAAGGTGAAAAAAGATTCACCCCTTGTCACCCCTTACATATGGAAAAATAGTGCTCAGTTTAACTGTTACTCCATAACACGTTTTTATTCAAGGATACGCCATTTTATGCCAGTAAAAATACCAACTAAATACAAAAAAAAACGTAATTAGTGCTGCTGCATATTAAAAAAACCTGAGCAGTCATTAAAAAAAGACAATGTACATGGGTCTCCTTTTAGGAGTATTGACTTTTGAAAAGCCTGATTTAATCAAGTTCACAGTATCTTAGATAAAAAAGGGCATTAGCTGCTATGCATGCTCAGTATTGTGGAATGTTTGATTATAATGTGCTGATTATTGCTCCTGTTTTTAAACTGGCTTATGGTTGTCAAATTCACATTTTTAAGTCAATACACAAATGTGATTTTGACTACCAAATGCCAGTTTATGTATGCCTGCCATTATCTCGTCAATTAGAGTATGGAGCTTACTTGTTATTGCCAGTGTTCAGTTTGTTTTTGCAAAGATACCTATTTATAGATTTTGTTTTTATATTAAAGGGTTTTTACCTCCTAAAAGTGCAATAACTGGTTTAATTATTTTCTTAACTAATATATATTTTAAGAAGTGATAGGGGTTGTTTGTTGTGGTTGTTCAAACATACATGCGACCTGTAATCTATGCCTGTTATTTAAGGTTTACATGCATTATTTATTTGATCTGTAACTTCACTGCTGAGTTTGCATGTGATTTGTATGTTATTCAGTTGCTCTATTCCTGAAATGCAATGTGTTGTTTATTTGATTTTTACCTGAACTAGAGGGTTTCTGTGGATTATGCAGTTGATCTACAGTGCTAAAAAAGATCTTTTTTCCTCTCTTCTTGTGTCAATGTTTAGGGGGGGCATGATGGGGGGGGGGCGCCATGACAGTTGTCCGCACAGGGCGCCTGAACACCTAAGGCCGGCTCTGGCAGGGCTAGACTAAGCCGGGAATTGTGGAATTAAGGGGATGAATTTTGGTTGGAGAATATTTTGTGGTCACAGGGGTAAGGTGTCATTTAGTTTAACCCTGCCTGGTGTTGTTTGTGTTTTCCGTGTCTGTCTCTTGTCTGCGGCTCTTTTGCGTCCCTTGGTTTTTCTCTTGTTTCTCTTTTGGGTTCTTGTCTGTCTCTTGTTGTCTGTGTCTCTATTGTGTGCCTAGCTGCCTCTAGTTTCTGTTTCTTTTGTGTTCTCTTGTTGTCATTGTCTCTGCTGTGTTTGTCTCTGGTTTCTGTGTGTTTTGTGTTTGGGTCTGTCTCTTTTTATCGGTGTCTCTCTTGAGTCCGTGGCTGTCTCTTGTTTCTGTGTGTTTGAGTCCGTCCCTTGTTGTCTGGGGGTCTTTTTTGTGTGCATGTCTGGATTTCTTTGTGTCTTCCTTTCTCTCTCCCCTTGTCTCGTCCCCTGCAGGTGTCTGCGTAAATCCAGGGGCCTGGAGCATCTGCTGGACCTCATGGCTGCAGGAGCGACTAGGCCACATGCTGGACCCAGCTTGATTGTTCCTGAAGGCCGGTGTGGAGAATTGATGCAATGTTGGAGCACAGGGGCACAGTCAGACCTGAAGAGGATGGCAAAGGACGGGGCTTGGGAGACGAAGCAACCCCCTGGTGGGCCTACAGATGCATAGCCCCGAGCTGTACAGTGGTATGGGGGAGGCTTTAGCCACCACAGCATTCGTTCACAGACGGGCTGTCACTATCCCGGTAGCTCCGGACGCCGCCGGGAGTGTCTCCGTCCCGGCGGTCCCGGACGCCGCCAGGAGGAGAACAACCTGCCCGCGCCTTCTCGAACGCTGGCCGTTCGGGAAGGCGGGCGGTCCTCCGCTTGCCACACTGGGGCTAGTTGCGGGCGGAGGGTTGACCGCGGAGAAGACATCTCCCCGGGCAGCGGACAATCCCCCGCCCGAGGTTCCCGGAGCCTGAGTACTTACCCGTCCTCCGGTCGTCGGTCTTCCTCCCGGGTTCGCGCTCGTCTGGGAATTGATTGATGGCTGGGGGGGCGTGGTCTTTTGGTTCTGGTCCGGGAGGGGCTTGTGTTTGGCACCAGTTTTAAAAGCCGGCTGTGCCTTTCACAGGCACCCTGTTGTGGTCTTTCAGTTTACAGTTATCCGTTCGTGCTATCGTTTTGTTATTTGGCCATTGGCTTTCC
>VKOC01004140.1:0-19914 GCA_009364415.1 Spea multiplicata
ATTGAACAGCTGCTGTGGGCCCTCAAGGTAACCCTGGACACAGCGCAGCTGCCTCATTTTCTGTGTGTTAAAGAAGGCCCTCCACCATTGATGCAAAAACTTGTTGAAATGTGTATTTTACTGCCTTTGTACCATTGTACCAACGGTTTGTTGGCTTATACATATAGAAAAGGGTAATCATAGAAAGCATCTGTGTATCTTTTGGGGGGGGATATATATATAAATTGTGTGGGTGCACTCAAAATAAAAAGGGGGGCCATGATTGAACAAACACACAGCAAAAATGCTGAAAAAATCCATATCTTGGGTTACAATATACTTTAAGAAATGAAGAGGTTAAATGTGTACGCTGTCCTCGTATTTGTGATAATCGCTGTATAGAGGAACTGCACAACTGAACAATCTCCATCACGTACAGTCTACTAAAACAATTAGACAAGAATCCAGGAAGAATTTTATAAATTTAAGCATCTTGGAAATTGAATATTAAATGAAGATAATTACATAAGTGTTTGGTTTTCAGTGCTGGTTGCAGTTTCTTTAGAGCAGATCAGCCACATTTCCAAAATTCTCCAATTTGAAGTTCAGTACATTAAATGCAGACAAATAATATGGTGGCAGATGCCTGATTAAAAAAAAAGAGGCATTCAGTGACACAAAGTCGACCATAGGAGGCACTGTGACAGCTCACAAGCGCCATTGAGAGAGATTTTGCCCATTAAAAAATAAACCCATTTCCAAGAGGGTCTCTCCAGCCCATCCTGAGAATACTGGGCCCTGGTCATTTTTTGTGTTTTTTCTTAATGCATATTGTACTTCAGGTATGAATTTATTGCTCCTGGTAAATGTCACTGTCGAACAACATACCAATATATGTTCAACTACACCTCCTGATAGTGATACCACCCATGCCTAGCTTTGTCTGGTTGTTTAGGGGCTAAATGGCCACATAGGTGAGGTGCACTTTTTTCTTTCTCATTTTGACATCTGGTCAGTCTGCGCCCATGTCCTAATTGGGCCATCTTTTACCCTGGCCAGTTTAGTTTACCTCCTCAAACCATAAATTTTTGAAAAGTAGACACCCCATGGGTATTTTGCTAGTTTTTTTTTAACTCTGTGCCACTGGGGTTTTTGGGAAGATACAGGGCTAATTTTAGCGCTTGCTTATAAATAAACTATGGACTTTTTTTTTTTTTACATTTTGTTGGAACTGGGTGGTTCCTCTGATGGTGACATAACTGGATAGTTATTTTTACATGTTACCACATTATTTTTAACTATTTTTATTATTAAAGCTGAGCTCCATTGACTTGCATTTTTTTGATTTGTAATGGGCACCACCATCTTGTGAGAGGCAAGCGCTCTCACAGTGGCGCCTGGGCCTGCTCTCCAGACTTAAAACAGCAAGGTCCTTAAGGAGTTAAACTAAATTAAGCAGGGTCCTCCTCACTTTTGTTTCTGTAAGACTTGAGTTGTCATGTGATACACTAATTATGTCCTGTTTACACATTGTGCAGTGCTGCAGGATATGATGGTGCTATATAATTCAATAAACAATAGTGCAATTTTTGTGCAGTTTTAATTAATCTAGTTAGATAAAAGCTGTTAAGACTAATCCACTTTAACAGAATAGTATGCAATTGTGATCCATCATGAAGTAATGTTTAGATCATTTAAAAATCTATTTTTATTTCTCAGTCTAAAAAAATGGACAGCATGTATAGGAATAAGTGGTAGATCATGTTCCGTTTAAAAATACGTTGTATGAAACAGTCTTAACAGACAGAATTTATTAACAGCCTATGTCAGGGCTTGACAAATTTGTTGTGAATCTAGGCGCCAGGTAAAAAAGTTAGGAGCCAGGATTTTTTTAAACAGTTGGTCAGGAGAGATCTGATCATCATCAGCCCACTTACTAAACTCACAGCGTTTGACCTGGAAGCACATTGGACTTCAGGTCAGTTGGCTGGTTTTTTTTTTTTTTAAATTTACATTTTTTTTAAAAAAAAACTCTTTCCGATGCTGATGTTCCATTGGAGCACAGCATTGACTGATATTTAGTCCCCCACAATTGTGGCATTGAAGGGGTTAACGCTGCACCGTCGCTCTCCGGGAGCGATCAGGCAGCAGGGGAGGGTTGGGGCTGGTCTCCACACATGTGGAGACCAAAGAACCCTCTCCCCTGTCCCTGAAGCTGCCTCTGGCAGCTGGGACGCAATTGCTGGTCTATAGACCAGCCATTGCAGGGAGGGGAGTCTCTGATGACTGGTGTAGGCTTCCATGCCTACAGGAATCATCAAAGGGCTTGTGGGGGCTCGTTTTTGCTGTTGTTGGTCTGCCTGGGCTTCCAGGCAGACCACCAGCAGCAGAGCCCCGTACAAAATGGGAATTAACCCCTAAATTCCGTGATCGCGGCATTGAAGGGGTTAATGCTGCACTGTCGCTCTCATGGAGCGATCAGGCAGCAGGGGGGGTGTTGTGTCACAAGGTGAAAAGTCCCTGCTGGGTTTAACTACTGAACCACAGAGACCTGGAAGTGACTGAATCATGATACAGTGACGTTTCATTAAAACCTGCCAATCCTAATAATTCAACCGAGGAGCTTCATTTTTCTTGTGTGCTATATGTGTCTACTTATTACAAAGTGTACAACATAGCGCATTGCCCCATAAGGATATCTGTAAAAATACAGGGACCTGGTAGGTAGAAACCAGTCGAAATAAAAGTGCATTACCTAAGGAGCATGAGAGTAGCTGAGATCAAGGGGGAGAGACCGATAGATAGCCAAGGGCTGCTTGTTCAAAAAGTGATGAATGTGTTAGGGGTGAGAACTAAGACTTTAAGGAAAGAGAATGGATACCATAGTGCACATTGGGGAGCCCACAGGACAGCTGTAGTAAGCTAAAGTTACATGTGCTGAGACTGCAAAGCAGTTTGTGGTTGCCCTTTTATTACGAAGTGGCCAGATAATATCTGTATCAGGACATTTTTTTAAAATCCCGCTCCCTCTGAATTTCTGACCATTACCGCCTGCAACGTGTGTCTGTTCCACTCCCGCCCGCAACATATGTGTCCGCTGCCGCAACATGTGTCCAATCCCGCCCGCTGCCACAACATATATGTCCAGTCCCGCGCGCTCCTGCAAAGGCTGCCTTTGCACTGCTCTCTCACAGCGTCCCTTCTCTTGTTCCGCTCAGGGGGGTCACGGGAAGTGACGTAAATTCATGTGACTCCGCTGGGTTCCTGGACGGAACAAGAGAAGAGATACTGTGAGGGAGCAACGCGATGACAGCCTTGCGGGACTGCGCATGATTACTGGGGCCCGCAGGTACCGTGTCTGACCGCCAACTCCCGCCCGCAACATCCGAGAAAGCGCCCACAAGTTTTTTGATGGGTCTCGCAGGCCCCGCATCCCGATGGAGTCCTCTACTGTGTACTCCAAAGAGCTATTTTGTTTCAGTTCCTGTCAGATGTATATTCACACGCACGTGCATAATAAATACCGGTATATAATACAATGCCATGTTCCATAAAGTTTCCACACAAAATGTCAATGTCTCGCTAGTGGCGGTTACCTGCATTTTTTATTTTCCTAATTTGTGTCCTCTTTTGAACCGTACAAACGTACATATGGGTGTTGACTGATACATACTTTCTAACACACAAGATTGAGATGCCTGTAAAATGATTCAGTAATGTTGTTACTGATATGTTTAAGCACTGGACATGCCAGTCTGGATTATTTTATTAATCCGGAATTATGAGGTTCAGGAGAATTCACTTTTAGTAGGGATCATAACAGAAGCATGGTGTTTCCGTTCCTGTCTGAGGCTTGATATTGATTTTTTTTCTTTGTCACAAACTGTTTCATGTCACATGTGTTTCGGCTATTAGTCATGCAATTTACCTTTCTTAGTATATCTTACAGCAGGGATCCCCAAACTCGGCCCTCCAGCTGCTGCAGGACTACATCTCCCATAATGCTCCTTCAGCTAAGGGGCTGGCTGAGGAGTATGGGAGATGTAGTCCTGCAGCAGCTGGAGGGCCGAGTTTGGAGATCCCTGTCTTACAGAGTAATTCCAATGTGTTTACCTTTATTGCAGGTCATGGAAAAACCTCAAGAGATGCTGCTTCGGTGCGAGCCACGCACCCTATTCCAGCGTCTTGTGGAATATATTACTTTGAAGTGAAAATTATCAGTAAGGGGAGAGATGGGTAAGTACATGAACTCAAATTTACATCAATGGCATGTTAGCCTGCTAATTGTTCTAGCACGCCACGATCAAATGCTAGCAAGGTTCAAGCTGCCACTTGCTGTGTTTTAAGGTTTTTAGCAGACAGAAATATTTTTTTTCTAGTATTAAAAAAATGACGCACATTACCTTGTAGAAGTATTCAGATGCTTTCATGCAAATAGTACATGTTTTATTCTGTAAGATTTGTTTATCAATAGAACATTGTGTCCCAACAGACAAAAATGCTCAACTTTTAATTGAGGTATGTAAAATAAAAGCACACAATATACAAATATAAAAATTTGAGCCATTCTCACACAATGGTACCGGTATACCATATTAGCCTATATTCTAGTATTCAGCTAGAGCTAATACATTGGGAGCAGCATCAGTTTCCCCCCAAATAATAAACATCATAGTTTGACAAGTTCCTAAAATTCCTTGTGCGCTAGAAATGCGGAAGAAACGCTTGTACATATTGGAAAGGATTCCCATGAACCAAGTAAGCAGCCGTACATGTGTTTTGCTGCTTTGTAGCACCATTAGTTTTATTTTGGTTAAGTATTAAAGAAAAAACAATTAAAAAAATATATTGCTTGTGTAAATATCACCCTATTCACTTTGTGTCATGGAGTGACCCAATCTAAGTCCTGATATCACTGAGAATCTTTGGCAATATCTGAAAACTGTTGCCCACAAGTGACGTTCAGCCAACATGAACAAGGTGAATGGGCCAAAATCACTCAAATATTGATGTACTAACATGTATTTGTTTTTTTATTTGAAAATTTTTTTAACAAAATAAAACCAGTTAGTAATTGAGTTTGAGTTTCTATTTTAAAATAATTGTTGTTTGTAGCTTATAGGAGAAATGGTGAGGGGCTGGAATATTTTACATTTTTGTATTATGGTGTATATATCTGGTGAATCGGCTGTAATTTCCTCCGGGGCGGAAAGTTCCCAGCCTGCTCCTGCTTTATGGGAGAGAGCGCTCGGAGTGCCTCCTGGCCCAGTAGATCGACAGACGTCGTGTAATGGCGTAGTTTAGAAATAATGCGTTCTTCTTGATGCATTTCTCCTCGGGTCAATTGTAAGGTAATGCATTTTCGAATAGAACTGAAGTGCATGTTTGTTTTTCCCGTTTGCAAACTCTGTAACATGGTACATTACACGTGACTGCAAGGAAGTAAATAAGACAACAGTGACTGATTTTACTGCTTTTATATATTTTTTTTCCTCACAGTTTGCATACATCATCATAAAAGTTAGATTTTTAAATCAAGACTGTGTGATCTAAGCAACAATTTCAAGCCCAATCAAATAAAATGTTAATGTAACATAAGTTTGCAGAAATTACAGATTTTTACGGAAATAGAAGTTTAGCAAACGGAGCCCATTGTCCTGGTCGTACAATAATCTTTTAGTTCTTTCATGGACTGCTGAACCCAGTATATTTTTTTGACTACGTTATCTAGTGGCTGTACCCTGCAGGAACGACCTGGACTGTATATGTTTCACTAGAAGCCACGGAAACGACAGCCCTATCAGCGTGGTTGTGTTTTCAGCGTGCTGCGCTAGGTTAAATTAATGGCCCGATTGTGTTTTTTAACTTTTCTCTGTGTTGTGGGTGACGTTGTTTCTGCGTGATTGCATCACGCCAAGTGTAAAAGCCAACAGAATGTGAAGACGTTCGTCTACGGGCGTGTTAATTGATTCATCTGATTATACTACAGGGCGTACCATTAGGTTATTTTTATTACTATATTTTTAGCAGTAGGCAGGAATATATTTAGTATTTGTTTAAATGGCAAACACAGATTACCCAATGTTATAGATTTTTTCTCCAACTGTTCCACAACTGGTTGGCCGAGTTGCTTGATTGATTTTTCTCAGTGCTTTTTATATTCGAGCTTTTTTTTAATCTTTTTGAGAAATGAGTTCAAAGGTCACCTTCTATCAGTATAGAAAATGTGACTATATTACATTGAGAAACCTTCAGATATCACTTAAATAGCTCAGAGAGAATGAACAAGCAAAAAGTTAATCTCAAAGGTCAGCGACATTTTTCTTCTTCTTTCATCTCTGTATGTTGGTCTTAGATAAGGTGTAACTGAAAATCATATTAATACCAAAGTTGTGTATTAAAATTGTGACATAGAAGGATAGAGAGGTACACAAAATCAAGACGGGACAGTAATGTTTTCAAACAAAATCCTGAGCATTCATTTTCTTCCCCCCCTGCAGATACATGGGCATCGGGCTCTCTACCCAGGGTGTCAACCTGAACAGACTTCCCGGTATGTGCCATAACCTGAAACGTGTAATGCCATTAATAGCTATTATCATGTGGAACGTTGGCGAATGAGTCACTTTCTACAAATAGGCCGCGACCGAGGCTCGTTGGCTGAGGAATGTATCGCTGTCACATGTATTGTTTTTGGGAGTGGGACTTTGCATGCCTCGACATGTCTTCCATGAACAGGCCCCTATGTCCATCCTGCTGATGCATACAAACATTTTACTTGTGATGGCTCAAATCAAGGGCAAAACAATCTTTGCGTTTATCATATTTTGCTGTACCTGATATTTGCTTTATGTAAAATATATATTTTGCTGCTGGTATAGAGGGTAATGTGTGAAGTCCACCATGGGGCATTAATCTGTATTTCTGTTTGAGATTGAGATGAACATTTGCAGGCCGAGTTGGGTAAAGGGATATAGGGATTACAGATATATATGCTGTTTATTCTTGTAATATCCTACCCAGCATCTTAATGAAGAATAGTTTGATGAAGAAATCTGTTCTAAAAACCAGCAGCCATTAACTTAGTAGACATTAACTTAGTTTTTTAAACTTAATGCACATTCTACAACACACACAATGCATAATGTATGAATAAAATAGATTTTTGTCCAGGAGTATTTTAAACATAATAACCAGCATAGCACGAGATACATTATTAGGGGTGATTACAAATATGACATTTTTAGTGATGGTTTTTTTTTCTGTCGTTTGTTACTTTTCCATCTGAAAACTCAAAGGTTGGGATAAGCACTCCTATGGCTATCATGGAGACGATGGACATTCATTCTGTTCCTCTGGAACTGGACAGCCTTACGGGCCGACTTTCACAACTGGCGATGTCATTGGCTGCTGTGTGAACCTAATTGACAATACTTGCTTCTATACCAAGAATGGCCATAGCTTAGGTAATGTAGCACATTCTGTTGTAACCTAGTACTTAAAGTTTAGGCTTAGTTGTAAATATACTTGTCTGTTTTTTGTTTAGCAGGCTTGCCTATGGTTTTTTTTTTAATAATTATACTCATGCTTTTTTCTAGCTTGTTTATAGCATTTTATTTTAAACAAGTAAAAATATGTCAGGACAATGGGGGATATGCTCAGGAGTTGACTAGAATACAATGTAGACTAGTGAGCAGCAGAGATGGGTTGACATAAGAGTGACTGCTACTGATTACGGGTGAATTGGGTCAGGGATGGTGGTAGGCAGATTTCATTAAATGTTTTATGAAACATTGGGAAGGAGGTTGAAGCAAGAGTGGGCAGAAATGAGAAGCTTTAAAGTGTGTGTATGGGGGCTGTTAAGGTAAGGGCTCTTTGAAAAGGATTAAAGACTAGTCAAGACTAGTTTTTTTTTTTTTTTTTTCCTTTAAAAGTGACTGAAGTATTTGTTAATATATTTTCGTTGTCTTCTTAACAGGTATTGCCTTTACAGACCTTCCAGTAAGTTATATTTTATTTTAGCATAAACTCTTGCTCCAAATGTTATATTAAACAGGCCAAGCATTTGAAGACTTGAGCTACTCGTTGATTTTCGCTGCTCAGACAACATGCTAAGTTGATTCTCTAATGATAATGCTAATGAAGTCCGCTCTGCTAAAGAGTTGAAATATTATATTGTATGAAAAATATATTTTTTATTTATGCAGCGCTTAATATAATACATATATTCAAGGGGTATGACTAGACTAGAACTGACAGACTAAGACAAACCGCTCGGTGCATTAGGTGGAGAGAGCCCTGCTAGCAAGCTTACTATATATATATATATATATAATGCAATTCCAAACTGCAGCCCAGGTTTTTATATAATAGCCAAAACTAACATAAGATTTTGTATATACCCAATTATCTGCTTAGGTCTTTCTATTATCCTGTATAAGCTGCCGTAGAGGTTCATTAAAAAGCATGCTTGCCAAAATCTGTTTGGCTTTTGAAAATCCTTCTTAGAAACCTGGTAGCTACATTTGGAGTTCCAGGTAAAACACACAAAAAGGCTTCATGCAGTGGTTCACAATCTTAAAATAGCGGCACCCTTGTGAGCAATTACCTGTCCCCTTTTCATTGATTTTTGCCTCTGTTTTTCTCCCCAGCCAAACCTGTATCCAACTGTTGGGCTGCAAACACCAGGAGAAGTGGTTGATGCAAATTTTGGACAAAGCCCCTTCGTTTTTGACATTGAGGATTACATTCGAGAATGGAGAACCAAGATTCAGGCCCAGATAGAAAGGTTTCCTGTTGGAGGGGAGTGGCAGTCAATAATACAGAGGTATGTGAATGAAAGCATTATTTGGCCCTCTGCATTCTCTTTTTATGTATTTTGGAATTAAATGTTTAGAAAAAAAGTACACTTATATGTACTGGACATACTTCCATGGATTTAATCTGATTTACTAAATTGCGCTATGCTAATTTATTTTGTGCTGTTCAAAACATTTTTGCATATTCTCTAATAAACGCTGAATTCTATACAGGTGCAATAATTTAGACTTTTTCTTTTCTTTTTTTATAGAATGGTTTCTTCATACCTAGTGCACCATGGGTATTGTTCCACAGCAGAAGCCTTCGCCAAATCTACAGACCAGACTGTGCAAGAAGAGCTAGCATCCATAAAAAACAGACAAAGTAAGAATGATTATTATTGTCAGTGCTGGTCAACTTCATTTTCGGGATTTTGTCGGACCAACAAGCTGGGGGGCTGGACCCACCAATACTAACATAAATGCACATAAACGCACACACGCATTTAAAGCATCCCCACATAATCATCACAGCTCCTGCGCCTTACCTTGACTGGAGCCGTCATGTTAATGCAGGGTCATGTAACATCGGGTTACGTGACCCACTACGCTCTCGCCTCTGTGAGTGGGCCACTCCAACTCAGACAGCCATGTTTGACAACCAGCATGATAAGTAGGAAAGGGATAGTTCTTCAAACAAGTATATGGCTGGTAACAAGCAGCCAACAGGCCAAAGTGATTTGCAGTATGAGGCCTACATAATACGTTGCATAGAGAATAGCATCCCCTTCTCCTGTTAGGATACTCTTCTTAACCATGCTAATTTTTTAACATTTGCAGCTGCTTCTTAACATAGCATATGGTTAGAAATTTCTGAAAATTGTTAAACAGCCAAAATGATGATCCATGATTATATTTTTGCTTTTATCATGCAGGGTGCAAAGCTAGCATTGATCTAATCTTTCATCTTTTCTTGGTGGATAGGAATTCAGAAATTGGTTTTAGCTGGAAGAATGGGAGAAGCTATTGAAACAACTCAGCAGTTATATCCAAGTTTGCTAGAAAGAAATCCTAATCTTTTCTTCACATTGAAGTGAGTTACTTATGTTTATAATAAATGGTCTGAATTATCTCGCTTATTGGTAAAGAGGTCCATTACTAGACTGTGTGGTTCATAACACGTCTCTTAAGTCCTTGTGTACGAAGGTAGATAACCATGTCTTCAGTTATGTTCTTCTGGTTAAAAAATCGCAGTAACCAAATAGCCACAACTCCAAAATGTTACTGCTGGGGACTACATTATTCACCATTTTACATTAATCTCTGTTGATCCTATGTTATGACTGGCTCCTAAATACAGTTGATGCATATTTTGTTACATCCCGTAAACTGCTTACACACAAATGGGACAGTTTGAGCCTGCAGATTTATTTTAATTTTTTCAGGGTGCGACAGTTCATAGAAATGGTGAATGGCACAGACAGCGAAGTAAGATGTTTAGGTGGCCGGAGTCCTAAGTCTCAGGACAGTTACACAGGTAGGCCCTGAACTATACCTGCTTAATGGTTAACGTGCATGGTTCGTGGTTCTCCTTTCAGTGAACTGCAGTAGAAATACTATGTGTTAGATATTCCGCTTGTTTCACTCCAGGTGATAATATATATATATTTGTTACATGTGTTGGATGTTGATTTGTGTAACTGCTCAGGTTTTTTTTTAAATATTTAAGCATTTATGAATTGCATATTTAATTGCATGTTTAACCAACATATACTCTCACAGCGTCTGACAACAATTGCAGTAATGGAGTGATATCCAATAAAACTCACCAGTCCAACTGCCGTAGTAAACACCTGCCTTCCAGTGTCAGTGTAACAGAACTCAACAGTATAAACATGACAATGTCACAGCAAGTGAACAACTACACCAGGTAAGACATTTTCACTGCAAGACAAGTCATGTCGAATATGTGCTAATCCAGCAGGGCAGCGTCGCGTTATCATATGGCCCAGTTGCCATTCCAACAGTGCTGACTCACCCAAAGAATATATGCTACAAAGGCATGCCATAAGCTATGGGTAGGCTGGAAACCCGCAACGCACAATTCAGGGGCTGTAGTAATACAATGTAGTTTATTCATAATACATACTAATACATAGTCATACATACATACATACATATGCTGGTATTTTGTTTAAAGCAGTATACAGCACTGCAGAGGAAGAACAAACGCACAAAAAAGCACTAACCATAAACATTAGTTTATTGCACCATTAGGCAAGGAAAGGTGCAGAATTGTTTTTGTTTGGATGGGGGAGCCTTATTGTTGGTGAAGCTGCTGATTATTTTTGTTTGGTTTATCTGATAATTTGCCTCTTTCTATACCATTGGACAAACCTGTGATGTTATATTTACCTCACCCCCTTCCTGGGTGCCTCCTCCTAATGTAAGTCTATAGAATACACCTAAAGTAATTGCTAGCTACAATTGACAGCTAGAACTCGCTTTTTTTATTTTTAATCGGTACCTGTAGTTATTGAGTTAATTAAAAATGACAGATTCAGGAACATGTAATGATATGTGACTTTATGAGGAATCTGTATCATCATTTGTAGGTATCTCCTCTTCATTCTTTAAATGACCCCTTAAGCCAGTGTTGGCCTTAAGCAGCTGCTTAACCTCCACCCTTGGAATAGATATTTTCTTCTATTTGCATGATTCAGCAAGGAAATAACCTTAAAAAAGGGACGTGCCACTTGTTGGAGATGTTGTGAAATCATGTTTTCTATGTATTTGATTTTTCTCTTGGATGTTCCTAGTTTAGAGACCACATTTAACAGACTGCATATTATTTATAATCTGATCTTGTCGTGTCCAATATGTATCTTGCGTTTTCAAATTTGTTGATACAATCTAAGCAAATCATAACTTATTTCTTGCTTTGCTCTCTCAGCAGTGATGTGGAGATGGAGACCGACCATTACTCCAATGGTTTCGCAGTAACCTCATCCAATGGCTTTGTGAACGGCAGCTACAAAAATGACCACGCATTGGAATGTGAAACTGAAATGGGTCTGCAGTGACATTTTATACATTTCATAACGGACATAATCTAAACAATACGACCGTTTAATTTTGCATTTAACAGCACAGTTAAATTAACAAACAAATAAAGTTAGAAGATATTCTGTGCCGTGAGTAAAGACTCAAACCATGAGAGCGTTTTTGTTGTGGTAGGAAAGACCTGTAAGAGTTCTATCACTATCCTTTCACTGTGTTCTGTTAACATATCTTATGTGATTGCAGAGGTTGACACAGCTCAGGTCAGACGCCAGCTGTGCGGAGGCAGCCAGGCCGCCATTGAGAGAATGATCTGTTTTGGGAGAGAGCTACAGGCCATGAGTGAGCAGCTTAGAAGAGAACGTGGGAAAAATGCCACTAATAAAAACATGCTGAAGGTATACTTTGTGCCAGTTTGGTGTTGCCACATTTTTACGCATATGCATTTTTTAGAGGCTGTCTTATAGTAAATAAACTAACATTTGTATTTGTACTGACCCCTGCAGTATTGCTTTTCTGCGGGGTCAGTTCCAGGCTCCATATGACAGAACACTGGGATTTCATGACTTACTAGTCCTCAATAATTACTACAAACAAGTAGCTGATTTTTGTAGCTCTACTTCCATTCATGGGACCAGATATCTTCATTTATCTTAGAGAAGCTGTACAAAAAATGAGGACTTATTGCAGGTTCATCGATTTCCAGCTTTCATTATCTTGTATTTCCTAAAACAATATGAAAGATTTGAAAAGACCAATTATAATTAAAAAAAAAAAAAAAACATACTCGTGCCTTGTTTATTTAATATTCTGAGTAGCGTTTGGGTAATATGTATTATTACTATATACTATCCAGCGTGTCAAAATCAACATCCACGCGGATGACGGCAACAGAGCGCCACCCCATCATGCATAGTAAACGTCTGTTAATCTTTACTTTTTTTTCTTTTATAGGATGCATTTAGTTTACTAGCGTATTCTGATCCCTGGAATAGCCCAGTTGGGTACCAGCTTGATCCTATACAGAGAGAGCATGTTTGCTCATCTCTTAACAGTGCAATTTTAGGTGAGTTGTTGCCACCCGTTATAATTTATTTTTTGCAATACTCCAGTGCACCAGAATACTACACCCCTGTCTTTTTGCTGTGTAAATATTAATGCCAGGGCTGAGTGAGCTGGCATTGGCTTCAATCCCTATCCTTCTGGAACATGATTGCTTCACTTTCTCAAGATTTGCACCAACATGATTTTTTTCAGTATTGCATTATTGCCTTGCTTTTAGAAATTCAAAAGAACTTCCAATTAGCAGTATTTTTGTTGAGTAGACGTTATATAAATTAAAAATAATGATAACCTATGTAAACTCAAAAAACATGAGTGATTTAAAACAGTCACCAGTCACCAGTCACCAGTTGCTTGTGTATAGCCAAAACAACACAAAATAAGGTTATATGCCACATAATTTCATACCCATATAGTGTCCATAAACTGTCATCATCATCTTCCGGGCCTACTGTAGAGGATCATGCCATTCTACTTACATGTACTTGAGTATTTGTATAAACTGCTCCAATGAATGAAAAATATTGTGTAACATTAGCACATTCATTCACTTAATATTAATACTTGTGTTTTGTTTTGTTTAATCCCACAGATATACACAACCTGCCAAAGCAGCCACCTCTGTCACTGGCTTTAGAACAGGCCTCCCAGTGCCTAGAGATGATGGCTCAGTCAGGCATTGGTTCCTGTGCATTTGCGAGGGTGGCTGATTATTTACACTAGCTATGCATCGGAAGACTTGAGTGTTAACTCAGAGATAGCTCTGTATGGAAATAAATACTAGACCAGCTCTACTTGTTTGGAATTCTGTTTGTTTGCACCCTTTTGAGTGTTAGAGAGATGTACTGTGCATCCCCCTGTGGTGCATCGCACTTCCCCCTGACATTCAGAGGGTTACTTATTACTTTTGTAAGGCATGTCTTTATCATTAACTTTAAATGTTTTTTCTGGTTTCATTTTTTGTAAGAGGGTTTTTGTTATGTAATACTGGTTAGACATACCAGCAATACGTTGAAATGCTGAGTAAACAACATCAAGATTAAAAAAAAAATATATATATACCCCTCAAGTGTAGATACACTCGGTGTTAATGCTAGTGTGCAAGCAGATATGCTTTTACACCGGCTCTGCATTTTTATCTTAATTTTATTTTGTTTTTATTTTGGGGGATCCTTAAGAAGCATGTCTAAGCTTTGCTGTTGGAACAAAGAAATCCAGCGACTGAAAATGTTAGTCATTATGATGCAGTCTGTGGTCGCCAGGATTTGATGGCCAATGTATAACTATTGTGAATGTGCACACACTGTAATCATAGACTGGGTCTGGACAGCACTGAGCTGATTGTGGTACTTGTGTATGTTCATTTAGCATGTCTGACAGGTAAACATCTGCCATAAACGTGACTCCCAGCCTTTTTGGTGGTTGGCAGTACTGGAAGTAGTTTTCCAGTATGGCACGGGTTACCATCCCCTGCTAAGTGCATAATAAAAGGCAGACCCTCATGTATTGAACGCATAATACACTGCCTGTCCTATAAATCTTTAGCTGTAACAGTGCAGGGTATTTTTTGCAATGCGATCTTGATACAGTCAGCTTTAGCACTTGTTCCTTAGTGGGCTGCATCGGTGGTTTTTAACTCTTCTGTAATGACAACATTTCTGTAACATATCAACACGGCAGCCCTGTTTAATACCATGTGAGCAGCGTTTCTCTGTTGGACTGCATTGCATTATATTCAGTGACGATCAATGTATGTTTAAACCTTTATAGGAAATAACCAAATACTCAGTCTATTTCCAGGTATCTTAATTTCAACTTTGTACACTTTAATTTTTAAGTGCTAAAAAAAGAAAAATGTAACTGTACTTAAATTAATCATCCAATAAAGATTTAATTCTAGATGCATTTTTTTTGTTTTTAGGGGCATGGGTGTATGTTTGTTAGAATTGGAATGTATGTGTGTTTGTTTGGGGAGCAAAGATGGCACAGACAGGCTGTTTGGGGGCACTGACAAGTTGCTAAAAAAATGACAAACGGGGGTCAAAGATGGCTCATACAAGAAACTTGGGGCTATGATGTCACTGATAAGCTGGTTGGGGGGTGATACTGTGGGACATGTTGCTAGCGTTTGACTAAAGTCTGACTGTGACTCTACGAAAAGGCTTTACAAAAACCCAAACATTCAGTATTAGATTTACTTTGATATTTTTGAGAGTTATGGTCCTGCTGCATATATAACTTCTACTGAGCTTCAACTGATTATCCTTTATACCTTGTTAAATTTGGGACTTCATTGTCCTCTTTCTGATGGCAAGTTTCCATCCACCATACTTACCCACTGGGATGATTTTATGTGGGTATGCAGTGCTACTTGTTCACATTTTAGCCTTAGGTTCATCAGCCTACAAGACATTTGCCCAGCAATGTTGTGGAGTGTCAAGGTGCTCTTTAGCAAACTTCAACTGAACAGCATTATTACATTGGACAGCAGCGGCTTCCTTCTTGGTGTTCTGTCAAGGACTAAATGCCTGTTCTGCGTACGGTAGACTCATGATGTTTACCAGTTCTAATGATTCCTTCAAGCCTTAAACTGTTACTCTAGGGTTCTTTTTTACCTCAATAAACATTCTGCCCTTGGAGTTGTCTTGGCTGGGCTCCCACTTCTAGGGAAATTAACTGCGTTCATAAACACTGTACTGTGTACTGATGAATACTCTGACATTACTGCTTTGCCATTAAGGGGTTAACACTTTCCAGCTTTATGTAAATGGACAATTCTTGAGATTTATGAGATTTCTTTTTGCGTGTGGCATGATTGAAATCAGCAGATGCCTCTTGAGAATTAAACTTTATGCCAAAGTGCCTGAAACACTCTACCAATCCCATACCTTTTCCAACCCACAATGTTTGAATGTATTAAATATGGACAAGAACAATATATGGGTAATTTCAAAGGGTTCACTTTTTCTTGCAAATGTTTATACTAACACTACACATGCACACACACTACTCCGCTCTAAGAGTCTGTATGCAGTGGTATTTCTTTTGCTTACAATTCTCAGATGTGCAGAATGTTTTTTGCTCATTCGCAGGTTTACTTTGCTCAGATTGTCTTTACACTATATCCAAAAAATAAGCCTCCTGTACAGCAGGTCAAAAAGGTCAGCCATCTGTTTCCATTATCCTTGTACTGGTTTAAAACCGCTTTAATATGGTAACGTTCTTCAAATTCCATTACCAAACTGTCAACATGTTCCTCCACTGACATTGTTACTGTAGTCTTATATCCACTGGATCATGTAGATGTTTCTAAACCATTTAAAGCAGCTGTAAAAGTAAAGCAGTTTTAAAACATGTTTTCTGTGTTACTTAGGGACATATGTCTGAATTGACCTTTTCTGCCCAAATAGGTTACGGTGCAAGATCATAAAGAATGTTAAGACCGAGGCATGACATGGTAAATTTGTATCTAGGGAGTGCTACTTTTTAAGGGATATTATGTCATACTCCAATCACTTTGGGCCAAATACTAACCATATATAATATAAAAAGAAAGTCAAAGTACAGTGATGATATTGGCAAACCAATTCCGCAAGCTGCTTAGAACAACTCTGGATAAACAGCCTAACATCTTTCAGAGTGGCCTAAATCCTTGGCTTGTGTCAGACTGCGTGAGGGGGAGGACACAAGCCATCTGCCATTATTTGCTAAACTGCTTAGTACATATTTCCACAGCTTGTGAGGTTAGCCAGGCAGCGATGATGATACATTGTGTTCCACGCAGAATAACACCCCAACACACCATACACTGTATTTAAATGGCTTCAATGCCACCTTGCAACGTATATAAATTCAGGTTTAGGATCTGCAGCAATAACTCACAACTTTATTTCATTTGTGTTTTTTTAATGAAAGAAAACAGGGTTGTGTCACACACACACAGTCACTAGGTAAGATATAAAACTAAACAATCACTTTCTGTACAGCAGATAGCAGCAACTTCCCCATCCCATAAACATGTCATATTTGAAAGAAACAATGCGAAGGAGAGGGTAGGGAATTTTGGCTAGTCTTTGACCAAAGCAATGCAAGATGTTTCATATCAGTCTATAAACACTGTACAAACTAGTAAGCTTTGTGCCTGCTTGGGGAACAATATTGTTTAAGGTGTTAGTCCTTTTAAATTAAACCACCTTTCTTCCAGGTAACTTCACAGTTTTCGTCTGTTTCTCCAAGCAACGGTGAACTTTTCTGCTTTTATCTTCTCATCTTTGGCTAATAAAATATTTAAAGTATAGTGCTTTATTATACAAGCAAGGGCATGCAAATATACATTGTAAAACTTTCAAAAATGCAATGATACTGCACAATCATAGGAGGAGAACTATGCAACATGTAATACAATTACATACCCCAATTACTGTCTGTAAATTGGACTGCCGGTTTTTTAAATGCTTCTCGTTTGCTTGTCATTGACAGAAATTCATTGGCTGTAAGAGGTAAGAAACAAAGCAAATCTATATGACAAACACAATGCATAATGATCATTGCTTTCAGAGCAAAAACGGTATTTTCCGTATAAGGCGACCCCCAACTTTTCCAGTTAAAATATAGAGTTTGGGCTATACTCGCCGTAAAAGACTACCCCTCCACCCAGTATACAACAACCAGCCAATCACGGCAAGCGATGTACCTTACCAGTGATTGGCTGGTTGTTGTATACAAAGCCTGCTTGGATTGGGTGGGTCAGCTCTCCCTAACATATGCCTGTCCACACGCACATGTATAGACATACACTGCCCTCACACACCCCTTCCTTTACACACATATACACGTACACACATATACACATACACACACACACATCTGACCATCTCACACCAACATATATACACACTGCACTTACACCCCTTTCTCCCCATCTCATCTTCTATCTTCCATCCAGTTGTGGGAGCGTGAAGTCTGTCATTTCAGAGCTCTGCTTTACTGCTCCCTTATCACTACGCGCCGGCAATTGATGCCGAGCGACGGGACATGACGGCATCAATACCCGGCGAGTAGTGATTAGGGAGTACGGAAGCCGAGGTCTGAAGTGCCAGGCCTCCAGCTCCTTAATATGTTGGGGCTAGTTAGAGGGAGGTCATAATCTCCCCAACCAGCCCTGCTCATCGGGCGCCCGCTGATCATGGCTAGTTGGGGAGATTACGATCTTGCACCTACCTCGGGGCGGCCCTGAAGAACGGCCCACGGGAGGCGGCTTCTCCGCTCGCCCCTCCCCTAGAGATTCATGGCTTCGTGGGGAATCTCCGGCTTGGTAAGTTTCAGTACCCGGCGTATAAGACGACCCCCGACTTTTGAGAAGATTTTCATGGGTTAAAAAGTCGTCTTATACGCCGGAAAATACGGTATATAAGTGTGTAGATTTGCATAAAAACAATTAAGTAACCAAAGCCAGGTATAACACAGGTTCTTCTAGTAAAAGCCATGACTGAACAGCACAGTCCTAGTTGCAAATATCTGCATTACTTACCTGGCCGGTACTGAAAACACATACCACAAAATAAAATTAAAAAGGCACCAAGATAACCTATAAGCACCTGAAAACTTACTGACAATAATGCAATATGCAACAGAGATGAATCATTTCCTCTTTACCTGTTGTCCTGTTTTTTCCTCTGCCATACAATTGCTTCTGAATGAATTCTTTTGCTTTCTGCTCTTGTAGCTGTGTCATACTGTAATCTTCCAAATGTACTACACTGTAGTTGCTTTGCAGCCTGTGAAATAAAATACACAAAACACACATATTTTGGCAAGAGTGGAGAGCCTGATCCATTTCTTTTTATTATTTTTATAGGAAAAAGCGATTGGCATTATTAGCACATGCTCACTGAAGCAATAGTTATGAAAGAGGAAGGAAGTAGATTCCTATTAATAGAAAAGAAAATATATTTAGTGGGAGAGGTGATAAAATGTGTAACAGAAGGCATGGGAGGTAAAAGGATTTTTAAAACGAATGAAGATAGGGGGGTGTAATACAAGGGCTTTGCTTCTCAGTGACGAGAGTTTAAGGAATCAGAATGTCACCTTTTTTTAGGCAACAGCTTCTTTTCCTTTGTTTTCTTGGCATGATTCTTCGCTTCTGTATCATCTGAAAAGACAGAAAAGTTTATTTTATATGATCACTACATAAAAGAAAAGTTATGTAGTCTTTCTAGAACTTCCATGACACTGTACCCAAGAATCGTTCTCCTCTGAGCGATACAAGCACAGTAAAACCTCTTTAGAACTACACCAAACGGGCAAGCTTTAGAAACTAAGCTGAATTGCAATATACTTCATACTTTATGTACATCTACCTGTATATTTGCTCGATTATAAGAAGACCGTCAAAAATTTGAATATTCATTTAGGAAAAAGCCTGAATATAAGACTACACTATAGGAAAAAAAGTTACTAGTAAATATTAATTCACATGTAAAAATTTTTTTTTCATATTTGAGAAAAATGATTTTTTGTCATGTCACGCCGGTGCTCTATCATAGAAGCCCCTGCAGAAATGCCGGCAGCACCGTCATAAAAGCCACAGAGGAAGCGCTGGCAGTAGCGGATGATGTCTGCGCACATCGCTCAGACGTCCACCGGCTGCCAGAGAGGAGGATCTATTTCCTATTAAAAAGTGAACTTTGTCTGGAAGACCCTTTGTCCACGAAAGTAGAGACCGATGTGTTTCATGCCAACATACCTTGATTCTGTATTTCAACTGCATCTTTCAGCTTCTCCTCCCTGTAAAGCGACAACATTTTAAGTCAGCATCATTTATGTTTTATTTCAAACAAGGCGTTATTTCTCAAAAGTATAGTTTCCATAGAAATAGTAAAAAAAATAGTACAGCAAAGACTCAATGAGATATGTGACAGTTAAGTAATCTATTTTCCAACAGTCTCATGGACAGAAACTTTCTATTATAGTATATATTCCAAAATTAAAAGAGTGCCTACATGACCTAGAAGCT
>VKOC01004141.1:0-48471 GCA_009364415.1 Spea multiplicata
TAGAGGCGTTGATAAAGAAGGTAATCCAGGTGGCAGCATTCATGATGCATTGTGAGAGGCAAGCCATGTGTGATGGTGACCAACTAAACACTAAGTTGGGGTAATCAAGGTGGGGATACAGACATCCAGCTAGAAACAGAGATGAGATAATTAGTGGTGTGATATAATGAGAGGAGAGAGATCATGGTAAGAAAAATAGATAAGATTGACATCAACATGCAGATTGTTCTGTAACCCAAATTATGAAATTAGTTTGCCAAGGCAGATAGTGGAAAGTGAAAATAGTCTAAAAACTGAGCCTTTGGGGCACACCAGTGAGACACTGAAGGTACAATCATAGAAATAGGATGAAAACTAGGGGAGAACGGTGTCACAGAGACAAAATTTATGAAGGATTTAAAGTAATTAATTGTCACTCTCATTCAATCTCTCACATTCTCACACATTCTCCCTACCATCTCAGACAACCACTTCCGTGTCTCTGCTACTCCGCCTCCTTGTCTGAAAATCCTCTTCTTGTTCTTCTCTTTTTTCTTCTTGCTCTCTTCTTTACTCCCGGCTCACCCCTGCATTATCCTGGCCTCTTCTGAGCTTAGATGAATATATGCTGGCTTCGACCAATATAAAGGGTCACACCCCACGCAGAGATGCGGGAGACATAAGTAGCATTATATGCGATTTTACCTATATATTAAGGTTTTGCTAGTCAGACAGTTGATCTATATATTGCTAACGGCAACTTATCCTGCTATGCACCTGGCTGCTAAATATATGTATCGTTTGTATACGACACTTGTTTGCTTTCTGTACTCATTCCATAGAAACTTATACAACTTTCTGCCTATTTCCGCATAGTTTCAGAATCAACCAATTATCATGATTCACGTAACCTAATGCCCCTCTTTCCGGGCACTATATAAGCTATAGTATAAACATAATAAAACAGAGTGATTTTGGACCTGACCCGGTGTGTGTCGCATGTCTTATTTCTCTCCGTGCACGTATATTCATATTCATTAATTCGGAACAGTTCAACAATTGAAGAAAGGCTTTATTGAAAAGCATCCAAAACAGACCTACCACACCAAGCCATAATAATGCAGTAGGCAGTGCAGGCTCCTCCATAGGAGCACATGCGCATTTCAACCCCAATCGCAAAAGGAAAAAAAAATTAGCAAAATTCATCAAAAATCCATTTTAATCTAAATTAAATAGAAATAATACGTTTATTATAATAAACATATATTTAATATGAACAGGCAGCCTGCAGCGCACGTGCAATAGAAGAAAGACCCTATTTGCTCATTTACTGCCAGAACCTTGTTTACATTACAAAGCGCCGGCCGCCGCCCATTTGATCCCCGTTCGCACAGTAATTGCTGTGCAAATGGGGGAGGAGCTCCCAGCCGTCAGCTCCTAGCCAACACACTCACCGCCCAGCCCGGGCTAACAACGCAAGGCGCGAACCCCCATTGGAGTTACCCATCAGAGAGGTGTAGAAATGCTTCTTTTTATCCACAGATTCTGGCCTGGAGAGCCAAGAAAAGTTGACCACCAGAAGAAAGAAGAAACCAGAAAAGAAAGCTTAGGGAGACATTGATAGAGAGTGAGAGAGAGTATGTGAGAGCGAGTGAATGAGGGAGAGCAAGTGAGAGAGCATGAGAAAGAGCGTGAGAGAAAGCATATAAGAGAATGAATGAAAACCCAATGAAATGCAAACAAAAATACTGAGCTCTATTCTTGCTGGGACCCCTCCTTGTTTTTGGACATTTTTACAAATTGATTATGCTACCATACAATGAATGCAACATCAGTGGTGTCACTACACAACAGATGACCTAGGGCCTAGGACAAATGAAGATATCTGTAAGGAAAGTGATGAAAAGCTGAATTGGCTGTTGGGGTGTTGTTCCTTTAAACCATGTGATCAACAGGACAGTTTTATTCATTTTTCTTGTAGTGGTGAAAGAACATCCTGAGTGGAGCGTTGCCCTGGTTCCCCCTGTGGAGGGGTGGGCCATCTGTAGCTTAACATGTTGTTATGTGTCTTAATGTTTGTTTAGTAGTAATTTCGAGTAAAATCTCTTAATAATGGCAATGAAAAAAACTTTACATAGTTCAATTGCTAAATGTTATTAAATTTAATTTTACACAAATATGGCCATATGGCTCATAATAAGTATATTATTAATATTAAATAATATTCATACTACATATTTTGTACAAGCGTTAGTTCATACAGCAGTATTTCCCCTTTTATTTTGGGGAGTGGCAATTTGCTCTACTGAAAGAATTTGACTTTAGAATAACTCAAGGTGTAAAAATCTTTGTTTTTATTTAACTGTTTAGACATTTGGAAACTCACCTTCAAAGCAAATATTCATGTTGTCAATAAAATATTTGACCCATATGTTGTAACTTTTGGGATTTCCTCAAAGGAATTTGGTTCATTTCAGGGTTGAAGTAGCAAGAACAGTTTATGTATTGAAACAACTGTAGTTTAGCTAAGCCCCCCTTGGAGGACAGCCAATAAATTTACCATCGTAGATAGTTCTAAATGCTTTTATATTGACAAAGGACCATTGATATTGCCGTCTTAACACGTATGCAGTTGTATAGCTGCCATATGGGACTCAGCAGAACCACAAAACCCTCAACCCACAGTGATAAATTACATGTCTAATTTGCGCATTGCAATTTTCACTAAAATAAGATTGTCTACTACTCTCATATTCTGACTGAGGATATCTTTGCCTGCAGTTAAATAACAACGCTCATTATTGATAAATAAACAGATAAGTAAACGTAATTTTAATGATATTTTAGGATCAGAGATGTTATCTATAACATATATGATAAATAGCACTTGATTCTAGAAATGTCAGATGTTTGATATCTACTTAGCATTATCTGCACTCTTTATTGTATTAGATCAACAACCCCAGTTAGAAGACCATGTAGTGGATCAACACAGAAAAATACAGGATTCAAACAGCATCCAAGAGAAAAATTGACATTTGGAGAAAATTGTTTCTGGTTTAGCATAAAATAGATACATATTAAAAATACTGCAATCAGCTAAAATTATTTGGGATTTGGGACAAAATGTCTGAAGAATGGTCAATATTTAACCTCTTGCTTTGGGTTATGAATGAAAAGTGAAAAGTGGAATCTTACGGCTCGTCATGGGCAGGTATTTCCTGCTGTATAAACCAGGTTTTATATATATATATACTGATCAGCCATAACATTATGACCACCTGCCTAATATTGTGTAGGCATGCCTTTAAAACAGTCCCGACCTGTCAAGGCATGGACCCCACTAGACCTCTGAAGGTATCTGGCACCAAGACATTAGCAGCAGGGCCTGTAAATCCTGTAAGTTGCAAGGTGGGGCTCCATGGAAGTATCCTGTGCCATGTGTTGTCCAGGTAAGCGACACACACGTCCTTTCTATCAGAACCAACACTATCTTTTTCAGCAATTTGAGCTACAGTAGCTCATCTGTTATATTTAACCACATAGACAAGTCTTCACCTCAGCATGCATCAGTGAGTCTTGGCCACCCATAACCTTGTCGCCATTTCACCACATTCCCTTCCTTGGACCACGTTTGATGGTGGTACTGACCACTGCAGACTGGGAACACCCCACAAGAGCTGCAGTTTTGGAGACGCTCTGACCCAGTCATTTAACCATCACAATTTGGCCCTTGTCATAGTCACTCAGATCCTTAAGATTGACCATTTTTCCTGTTTCTAACACATCAACGTTAGGGGTGACATGTTCACTTGCTGCCTAATATAGCCTACCCACTGGCAAGTGCCATGATAAGAAGATCATCAGTGTTTTTTACTTCACCTGTCTGTGTTCATAATGTAATGGCTGATCACTATATAGTATATAGTATATATACAGGGGTCTGTAGTGGACCCCTTATGGCTTTTGTCACTTGGTGCCTTGAATCTGTTGTAACTCAAGGAACACAGAATGCTGGAAACCAGACTTAAATATTAAAAGCACTAGATGCTTCAAATAGTACTAAGCATACATGGGCCTAAAATATGAGCCAAGAGTGAGTGAAGAAGGCAGAGGTGCATGTTATTATTATGAGCTCAGGCTGTGGTACATGAGCGATGGGGATAGGTTACTAATAATTAAGTAAATAATTAAGTAAAAGTGAGTGCAGGTTGTGTGGTATAATGCAAAATGCCATGGAGGCTCGTCTCCATATATGTGTTTTGTTTTGGATCTGAATGTCTATGTCTTGAAACATATTAGTGCTTTCATATGGAAATGATACTCATTCAAGGCAAACATTTTATGGAACAAATAAACAAAATGTGTCAGCTTTGTAGAATAAAATAAACCAAGCATATGGTGGCACCTTGCATGAGCGCGCAAACTGGTAATAAATGATATTAACAGCAGGTATTATTAGTGCCAGCCTCAAATGACCCAATTGTACATCAAGAAGTTAGGGGCTTCTTAATGCCTGCCCTTGTGCTCTACAGGGAATGCTTGTGGTTGGCAACATTATAGCTGGTGCTAAAAATCGACAAATGTTAATAACTAGATCTACACCATACCCTGTGTTGAAGCGTGCATGGTTATGCAACACCCGTGGATTTTCTCACTCAGCAGCCACAAAAGACACCTCTGTCCAGCACCCTATACTATTTTAAGTACAATTCTAGCCTGGCTGTTAATGCATTTAGTTATTGTATGAAATTCATTGCACACTACTTCCATTATATTTTACTACAATACAGTCTTACTTCTTAATATGAATTAATTATTTATTTGATATCTTAAGAATTGCAATTTTAATGATATTTGCCAATTTCAGTAATACATACACATCTAAAAAAAAAACGAGGAGGGACTCCCAACAAAAGAAACTTATTTCGTTGTTGCGCTTTCTTTGTTGGTTCTTTCATTCACACTCTCACCCACTCTCTCTCATGATCTCATTTACATACTCTCACACTCTCATTCACTTTCTCATTCTCTCTCTGAATGTCTCCATAACTTCTCTGTCACTGCCACGCAGCTCCACTTCTTACCTTGCATCTTTATGTTATTTTGCCTTGCTTTTCAGATCCAACCCCTGTGGCCCCTTCCTATCCTCCTAGATATGATTAAATGATAATTCTGGAGGGGACCCCTTGTAACGTTGTTGCCCTAAGGCACAAACTGATCTTAATCCGCCCCTGGTTAGGGGAGGTATACAGTGATGCCAATTTTTACCTTTTACTACGTGACACACAAGTATTGTAATCTTTTATTTATACATTACTCATCTGTCTGATAAGTGACCCTGTTAAAGAAAATTCTTTGAATTAAGTACTAAAAATAAAACTGCATGAATGTGCATCAAAAGGTCATAAACATGGTGGGGTGTCTTGTATGTAAGGTCGCTTCATGAATGGCTATTAAAGAAAGTGCTGTAGAGGTGTCAACCCTCTTTGTTAATTTTGCCATATGAAAATGCGTGTTTACTCTTTACAGCAAGTGTTAGCTGTCTGAGGTATGGCTAATTTGTGCATCACTAGCCAAGAAGTCACTTGGGGGACTAGTCGTGTGCTAGATCCCCTGTGGATAATAAGCAGTCATAAGTACAGACAACTTGTGTAGCACTAGTGCGATACTTAAGTGAGGAACATCCTAAGACTTGCATCCCAGCTAAGAACCAATTGTGGCTACCATGCAGGAGATACGGCTAGCCCTACCATGTAGGAAAATTAGGCTGCTGCCTATTGCACTGAGCTGGGAAGGGGTGACTCCATAGGGTGTTTGTTTGTTTGTTAACAAGCAAAAGCATGCAGAATGCCAGAAACATAGTTTTCCTGGGAGTTAAAAACACTAACACTGGTGCTACATGAGATGCAAAAACATGATAGATCAAACGTAGCATCATAGTGTATAACCAGTGATGGGATTTAATTGCTTGGAAAACAGAAATATGTTTTCCAGATCTGTGGCACTATTTAGACTGAATGATTTATCAATATTGATTTTTTGTTCCACAATCTCAGAGGTCTAAGAAGCCCACAGTCTTCTGCAACTTATCCGTAAATGGCATAAAAAGCAGTTGTTTTGCAAATCTCAGGTGTGTTAGATATAAAGAGATGTATGTGCTTGTATAATATATATATATATATTATATATATATATTATTATTATTCTTTGAATACATTTCTACTAATCACTATTTTTTCCAGTTATCATTCAATTCTGAGTTAACGTGTACCTTTTTTTTAAAATTTTATTTCCCCTACGGAAATTGTTAAAATGAATGGATATGTCTATATCTGAACAGTTTAGTTAAATATATTACATACACAATTTCTTTTTTCCTTTTTAGCCTTTCTAGAGGAGAAAAAAAAATGAAGAGCAACCCATTGTAATACAATCGAGGAAGATCAAAGGAAGCAATTTATTCAAGCAAGCTCAAACCATTTTAGGGAAATGTTTTTGATTGTGGTTAATGATGTAATCAAGCTATCATAGCAAACTGCCCACAGGTTGGAGGTGCTGGTAAATTATAGCTCCTCTACCACAGAGAAGATAATCTCTTAGAACAAGGGAAATGAAATTTGAAGATAAAACTAAATATTTTTTTTGCACCTTCAAAATGTATATGAGACTTTGTTGATTTGATAATGGCTCTAATATGACTATATTTTAAACGAAGGAAAACAGCATTTCAAATCAGAACGAAACATGTTGAAATTATGACGCGAACAAAGGAAGAAATAAATGGATATTTTAACATCTTTGATTTCATTCTTTAAAGACCAATTACTTTTCTGTCCCCTGTGGGAGAAAAAAACATGCTTCTTCTATATGGATGAATTCTTATAGGACTCCGCTGATTCAGTGTACTGTATATTTAGCAGATTACAGTTTTAAAGTCATCAGTAAGAAAGACCTTAGCAAACTGACAGGCCTGAAATCATGCTCTTTGATTGTAATTGACAGAAAAAAAAGCATTTAAGGTAAAGGGGAAAAAAATATTTTATTCATCTGTGATTACACTGTGATGTGATTTGGTGACATAATACAGCTGTGAACCGAAGCAGGGAAAAGCAATAATTCTACTTGAGGGTTTGACATGATGTAGCCCTTTAGTCTTCCTCATACCAATGCCTTCAGCGACAATAGTCTCATTGATGGAGTCAAGACAAATAGAGCTGTAGGTTACAGCAATTTTAAAGGCAAGAGACTTAAAATAACTCTTCTGCAATAGCTGGATTGATACTATTTCAGGTTCCTATGTGTTCCATAAGATCAACTGGAAAGGCTTGGTGTTGCCATTATTACCATATTCTATGAGATCATAGTTTCCAAAGCCTAGGAACTGATTGACATAAAACTTTAAAAACTTAATTTTCTGGAACTAATAGTAATTAAGAGTGCACATATTGTTAATTCTAAAAATTCTAAATATCACATATTAAGTAGTTTTTAAACTTTCTTGTCATCATTTAATGGCTTCCTGTAAGTAGATGGGAAAACATTTTTTGATATCTGCTCTATGGATACACCGGACATAGAGCGTTATTGTATTGTCTGTTGAAATTTCAATATGTTTCAATATAAACTAGCTAGAAATAAATGGTATGATGTAGTAGATATGTTTCAATCAATCAATATATTGACAAAATACCAATGAGCTGATGAGTTTACTACATTCAAGATGAACAATTATAAAACCATTTGCACATTTCATTAGGCCATTCTGAGCCTAGTTTTCTACACTATCTATATATATAGGCATGTTACCTTAGGAACGGTACATATTTAAGCCAAGGTGAAGACATAGTTGTCTTGTTGCAGCTGTTGCTCTAAGTGTTGCGGTTCCCACAGTCTCATGTATCTCCATGTGGAAAAGAGGGTTTAGGGTGACAAAGTTTATATTAGTGTCGAGAGAAGGAGATAGAAAAAAGAAAGAAGGAAAAAAAAGAAGACAAAACTCCCCACAAAACAAAATAAAAAAAAATATATGTTTGTTCCAGTAATGGGCTTCCACCTAGTCATTTTATATTTGAGTTAAACATTTGACAGTTGGGTTCCATATTTTAGAAGTGTTACCATCTTGCAAAATTTAACAACCATTTTATTTTTGTTTGTTTTCTTAGTTGTTGGCTTAGTGGTCTTATGTTGTTGATGTATGGGAAGCCAAACCCCAATGGGCCAATTCTAATTAACTGTGTACTCAAGAACAGGGTTAGAGACCAAAAAAATTTAAACTAAGCATATTTCTGATGAGAATTACATTATAGTTAAATTGCATACAAACAACACCTACATAGCTATATAGGAAACGATCCACGCAGCAGGATTTTCTTTTGAATGGACCCCATAATCTTTACAATTAGCATTCAAATAATGGGCGATTTGTTCTGTAATCATAGGGCACAAACAGCATTCAATCTAATATATGGATAATTACCCCTTGCAATATGCTTTAGTTACATTTTATAATAACAATTTGAACTTATTGCAAAATGAATCCCATGGCACAATATAACATTTAGCCAGAATGAATAGCTTTTACTTCAAACTACGACGACACAGATTTCTCTGCTTATGCACTAATTGGTAATTATGCTGTCGGTCAATTTGATATACGGTTCACAAATAGTAACAATGTTCATTTTACATCCATTTGACAATATTTTTTTTTTTGGCTGAATTTATCTAAATGAAAAATAGTAAGGTAATGTAATCATCCTTGGTCAAAGAGTGATGGATGAATTGAAACATTTTTGAACCAGGTCCCTGGTACTCATGATTAGTGCATTGTTAATCAGGTTCCTGAGATTGCTATCAAAGGCTTTACTGCATTCATTCGAGTTGGTGAGAGGATCATGAATATTAAAGAGATTTGAACAGATCTGAACACACATAATATAGATCACTACAAGTGAAAATGCTAAATTAACTCAGAAACACATAAAGTCACAGTCTCTTTCTTTTAAATGGCTATTTTAATTGTATTGTCTATCTATCTATCTATCTATCCATCCATCCATCCAAATGTTTATTTATTGTACAAATTATTGTCGCATCCATAAGTAAAGACTAAGCAGGATCATTGCCACTCTACCACCAATGGTTTAAAACTCAGCTATTTTGCCTAACCTTTTATAACCCTATATATCCCTATATATAAATCAATAAACTCTTTTTCTCCATTTTGATCATATGGGAAGTATTTGCGTTACAAAGCTTGCTCTAAGAAAAGGCACCTGCAACAAAAATCAATCTATTGATTGTTCCTTACTTTTAGAATTTCAATTCTAGTGTATGAACGATTCATAGCTGAACTTGCTTTTAAACAATGCAGTATTCCTCTTTCCAAATATATTTTTCTAAAAAATATTTATTCTTGTGAATTCAATGTGTATTAGAGATTTTTTTTGTCCGCCTATCACAGCAGATCGCCCACCCAGCAAATTATAGCTTTTTTAAGAAGCAGAAATGAAATCAAACCAATTATTTCCTTTTAAGTCTTTTGTTAGTGATTTAGAGTTGCTGGACTGTGAAGAATTTTCTGTCAGATTTGGCAGACCCATAAAAGCCAAAGCTTTCACATACAAAATTAAAGAGCTAATAAGTCTTAATGTGACAACAAGAAAACAATAAGATAACCATGCAAAATAGTATAGAATATAGAATAAACCGTATGGTACCAGGTTAAGAAGAGTTTTCTGGCAAAGTTACAAAGCTGTATATATGAGGTATATAAAATACCATTTTTCAAACTTATTCTAAATAACACACAAAATAACGTATCTAATAAAAGAATGTCAGTCAAATAATATTGCAAATCTCAAGAGATATTTCATTTGTTTTTATTATTTCTAATGGTAAAATAATTTTTGAGCAAACAGTAAAGTGTACTGTAGTGTGTATTCCAGTGTTTCTCAAACCAGTAATCAAAGTCCACCAACAAGCTAGGATTTATAGATAGCCACATTAAGTTAAAATTGTTATCCATAAACTGCACCATTTGTAGTCCTTGACAAATGAACTGAGAGACACTACTGTGTTTTATGCTTGCTGATGCATCAATGAAATAAGAAAGAGTTATTGATTTAACTCCCATGATAGCATACATGTGAATCAGAGGCCATCAGACCAGAAACATCGTGACAATAAAAGCCATGGTATCCTTACCAGATGTATGTCCTTCACTTTAAATACAGAGGACACACCTGATAACTCCATATGATTAAAATAAAACAACTCAAGCATTATCAAAGAAGAAATATCAAGTCATATTTCCAAGACTTTAATCCATCCCATGCTCAATGATAGATAAGGGCACCAAAGAAGGTAACTCATTGGTAGACCTGTGAAAAAATTAAAAAAGAACAAAATTGTTAGTTATTCTTGATTTTGGAAACAGTTCACCTTGTTACGTTCCTTTGTGTTCAATACCATAATTACTTTATGCAAAATATTGTAAACGTTTAGATTTCAGGTTAGGTGGGAATTTAGACCTGGGCATTTAGGAGCTCTTTGGTCACTATATCTACACCCAGTACCACTAACAATAATTATAGTGCTTTTCAACTGTCTTCTTCTACTGCTGGCAGGAACAGGCAGAAACTAGCTTGGTTGTGGTCATTTTAATAAGCCCTGAATATACAGAATTAACACTTTTAAGCCATGTCATAGACATTAATGGCCTTGTAGGACTTTTTTCCAGCAGTGCACAGCATGTGCTGAGCTCTCATATAAGAATCAAGGAGACAGACAAAGAGACCTACACAACTACGCATAGTTAAATACACAAGGTATTTTATATTTAGTTTGCAATCCCCAACAGTACAGTTCTGAGATTTTCACCAGACTTAAATGTGAAAATTTTTGATTTTAATGGTAATACTGTCTAAACATATTGCAAAGTGTTATATAAGGCACAGTTAATTAGAAGAATGATAAAAATCTGGCAGGCCACTAGCCCTTGAGGAAGGAATTGGACAGCTCTTCTATACTAGATAAGGTGTGTGTGGATTTATCAAAAGATTCCAAAAAATGTACAGTAGTTGTAGGTCCTTAAGAATTTGATTTGCTGATTTCATCAAAATAAAAATGGATTAATAACATTAACATAGCATATAATTAACATTTAGTTTCTCTATGTTTTTTTGAACAGGTGGTACCAGGTAAGACACCTAAACCTAAAGAAGCAAAAAACACAAAAGAGGTTTACTTTTTGGAGTGAGCACTCTAAAAGTGGTTCTGAGCTAGAAATCAGAGAATCTTGGGGAAGTTGAAGGGTCAAGCTTGTCTTTAAGACAGCATTGCATCAGTATGGCCATGAAGACCTCTTAGTGTAAATCCTGACATAATGCTACAGTGTTATTATATTTAATCTCAAGCTTGTGAGCAGGGCTCTCTCCACCTCATGTATCGGTTTGTCTTAGTTTGTGAATTCTAGTCTTGTCATACCCCTTGAATATATGCAGAGCCGGCCTTAAGTGTTCTGGCGCCCTGTGCAGACAACTCCTCTGGATCCCCCCCTCTCATTACCTCACCCTCCTCTGCCCCTCCTCACTACCCCCTGCCCCTTCTCACTACCCCCCTCTGCCCTTCTCACTACCCCCTGCCCCTTCTAACTATCTACTCCCTCTCCCTACTTCTCAATATCCTCACTTACCTTGTTGCCGGAGTCCTGTGGTGGGAGCGGGAGGCATCCGTCTTCCCGCTCTACCGCGGTGCCGGCATTTCATGTTGAGCACCAGAATATGATGTCATATTCCGGCGCTCAACATGTAATACTGGCACCGCGACGGAGTCACGGAGAGTGAGGGGCGCCGAGCGGTTGCTGAAAACTTCATGAGCAACCGCTCGGCGCCCCTGCCCAGGACACAAATTAAAGCATCGTTTTTTTTAAACTTTATTTAACATGAAGGATGTTAAATAAAGTTAAAAAAGAAACAAAAAACCCCCCAATGTTTTAATTTATGTCCCGGGCAGGCGCCCCTGCTGGCATGGCGTTGAATATATGTATTGTATGAAGCGCTGCATAAATTGTTGCAGCTATATAGATAAAAGATAATAATAATAATAATCTGTTGATGAGATGCAGAAATTACATAATTAAAGCTGTTGTTTAATGTAACATGCATGTTATTATACAGAAAGATAGAATATGACAACATACAAGAACCATTTGGCCCATCTAGTCTGCCTACTTTTCCTGCTGTACAGACTGTAGCTTTAATGATTCTGTTATCCCTGTCTTAGATGTAGGATAGCCAGATGCCTATCCCATACATGTTTAAATATTTAGAGGTTCAGTTGAATAAGTTGGTGGAGGTATAGGAGAATGCTAAGATTTGTTATGCAGACATTAATACCATCGCTCATATCAATTTTTACATCATAACTCAGTAAAGTATCTTCTTTTATTTCCTTTTCTCTTCCCATGTCCTTTCTTCCCCTGCACTTTCTACCCCTCTTCTAGCAAAACCCAACATTCTTAACATTTTTTTTACTTTTATGGAGAGGTAGGTACCTTAACAGCATGTGATCAGGGGTGTACAAGTTATCTGCCTAATGGCCTTATCTGGTTTGGTAGTGATGTAATACACCGTTGGGACATGGCTCTCTTTATATGATACAATGACAATAGAGGACAATTACTTCTCCATCCAACACAGGCCATTATATCTGGAACGATAGTGACTCCAGTCCTAAATGTGTACTATATGTTTATTGTCCAGAAAAATTATTCCTACCAGGATCATAACATAAAGCAGAACAATGAACTTTATGGGAAACATGCCACTAACAGATCCAAAGATCCATCTTCAAAATATGTTACCTGTTTTCCTTGTAGCATCTGTTATCACATCTTTCCCACTCTTGACATATTTCTTTCAGTGCTTGCCCATGTCTCTTGTTACTACCATCTGCTCGGGATTATTAGTTGGCTACTGATTTTAGTAACCTCTTTAAAAAAGTTGGTCTCCTCCACCCCCTGTAGTTTCCTAAAGCAAAGAAATGTTTGTGTGAAGGGACATCACTCATAGGAAGAGACATTTTGTCAGCAGAGACTGAAGTCGCCAGTGATGTTTGGTTGCCTGCTGAGGCAGAGAGAGGTCAGAATTGCTTGATTTATTATGCATATATTTTCTAAACTTTACAAACCTCTCAATTGCAGGTCAAGTGCTTTATTCAAATAAAGCAAAACACTTCATACAGATTTTCGGTACACTGCCTGCATTTCCTTACATACTAAAAAAGAGCAAAGAAAGAAAGACGAAGGAAAGAAAGAAATATATTAAGCTATATTCATTGTTACCCTGCTTTACCTTGGAAGGAGCGATGGCTCAATTTAAAATGCCAAAATTTCTCTAAAAAATATATCCTGTTTTTAGCCTAGTTTAGCATTTCCAAGTATTGTGTGGTCAGATATATTGAGGGCTAGCTTTTCACACTCCCTATAATGCTTTATAAGGGCTTGGGTTACCTGGAGGCAGTTTAACTTGCAAATACAATGCAGGGCAGGGGAGCAATTATATGAAACAATAAGTTACTATTCGTTAAATCCAAACAATTCTAGTACAAAAATACCACATTGCTCTGGTATTAATCGATTTTGTGTTGATAAATATGATCTTATAAATACAGAGTGTTAATGCTCTTGTACGTCATTATTCATTACAGAGGACCTAAAATGGCACATTCCTTTTACCATGAAGAGCTGGCTCTACATGATTTAATTGGGGAGGAAAGGGAAGAAATCACACTGATATAATTATACATTATACATGGCCAGCCAAGACCTTCCTGACACAGGAGCTTATTGGCAATAGGCCTTCTTAATTTGAGGTGGTGAAACCATAACTCTCATGCAAACTCTCCTACCAACTCCTTTTAGTGAATAAACCAGATCATTCCCAGACTCAAATCCTTGCAACCTGTAATGAATATTTAGGTTAGAGAAAAAAAGAAAGCAAGAAAAAAAGGAAATAGGTATTTGGCTTAGAATATAATATTGTCTCTCCAGGGCTGGTGTAAGATTTTTGCCACCCTAGGCAAAACATAATTTTGCCAATTATTATGGGGCTCCACCCCCACAAGCCCCTCCCTTTTCACCACATCCACTTATACCCCACCTCTTTTAATGCTTGTTATGCTGGGCCACCCTCAACCAAGTCTCAGCAGACTCAGCATGAGCCCCCCCTCCCTCCCACCAACATCTATGAGCAGGGTAGGAGCGTAATAAAAATAGGAGCGCCGTGCAAGCGTGCTGGCGCTCCCATATGGTCCTCCTAACAGGCTGACTCGCTCCCACTTCTCCCCATAGTGACCGCGAGCCACGGCCGCGCTTACTGAATGACCGCGGCCGGTGGCTAGTGGCTACTACTGCCTACTTTGCCTATAGGTGGCGCCGGTCCTGTGTCTCTCTATCGTGAATATGCAGTACATTTTTGGTACCAATTCAGAAAAAAGACATCATGGTTATTTAAAGAAATGTAAGCTCCCAGCTTTGTGAGTTTAGCACTTCTACTGTGGAGAATACCATATATGAGTGTATTCTGCACGCAGGGCCGGCCCAAGACTTAATGCCGCCTGGGGCGAAGTTTAAAAGGCGTTATTTTAAACTTCGCCGACGCCATTATCTACCCCCCGGTACTTACCCGGTCTCCCTGCTCTGCCACGGTGCCGGCTTGTAATGAGCGCCATAAATTGACGTCACTTCCGGCGTTCAGCATTAGAAGCCGGCACCGAGACTGAACAGGGAGACTCGCCGCAGAGGGGAGAGAGAGGGGCGCGCCGAGCGGGTAAACGAAAACCACTCGGCGGCCCTCTCTCTCTCCTCCGCTTCAAAAAAAAAAACTTCTAAATTGCTGCCTGGGGCAATTGCCCCACTCGGCTCCATTGTAGGGCCGGCCCATGTCTGCACGAATGCCATATCCCAGGAGCATACCGCAGGAATCTTCACCATAATACACGTATCAAGGGGTTGAGACTCAAGATAAGAGGACAAGGACTTTGAATATCCCAACAGAGGCTTGGGTCAGGTCAGGTACGCAGAACAGGTAGTCAGATAAGACAGGCACGCTACGCAGAGTAGGTAGTCATTCGTAGCCATGTTTGGCAAATGGAGCAGGTAGGTACGGTACATGGAGCTGGTAGTCAAAAAGGCCAGGAATCAAAATGAGCAAGCAGAGAGGAACAGGAGTGCAAGCGAGGACCACTCAAGGGTATCATAATGCAGCAGTTCCAGGTTTTTAAATCCTGACATCTCAGAAGCTCCTGTAGTACTGCAGGAAGCCTGCACTGAGTAGGGCCGTCAGGGGACACGCTCTGGTACATGACATTTTCAAGGACAATACAATGACCTGTGTTAAGATAGTTGCACTCATATAACTTTACAGAGTTCATAGGGTCATCATCTAAGGTTAGATATCACATTAAGCAAAGAAAAGTATTTTTTATATTGAGCAAGATGTGGAACACTAGATGATAACCACTTAATTTAAGTGTGGTTACCATTTGTAAGGGTGTTTATTTTTGCTTTTCTCTGGATCAAGAGATATGTGTTATTGGAAGGGTTGCACCTGATGGACATTGCATTCCTTTTCAACCTAACAATGCAAGATTTGGAAGTGGTTACCAAAAATGCACAGAATGGACCACAATAGCAATATTTAGACAAAGCAAAGGGAACAAGCAAGAAGAACAAAGGGTAATACAATAAAGGCATTATTATTTATAACCATAACCTCTCAGGAGAAGGTTAAGCTTAGTCTTGAACATCTATGGTTCTGAACATATGTTCACTATACATTTACCACCTACAGGTTTTCTAATTGATTTGATCTTCTCACAATTTCCCTTGCTTGCCCTCTAATGGTTCAGTTTGGAACTGTTTTGGTTTTAAAGATAACATTACAGAATGTGTCCAATGTCTGTTTGCTTATCTGATAAAAGCTGAGTGCACAAAAATGTGTTTCCCATGGAATAAAAGACATGTATACAAATGTGTGTCATTAAATAGTAATTAATATAAAGTTAAACTATCAGTAGCAACTAAGGCCCCATGCATTATATTTAACACTCTCTGCAGCCCAGCACACAGGATATTTTCTATATTTTTTATTTTCTATTTTTTTTTTAATAATGGAAAAGTCGGTGCCCATCTAAATTTTGATTTTTATGTAAGAAATCCTGCAATCCTTTTCTTCATGTTACACCTTGTTTGCCAAAATTTTGCCTATGCCTAAGTGACATTTTATCATGTTACACCTGCCCTTTAATGAAACACCCTATTTAACGGATAATAAACGTAATGATCTTCAAACACGTTGTTTTAATCTTTTCTCTGATGATATATTCACATAAAACATGCAGATACTTTTAACAAGCGTTTTTTTCCAGTTTCTATGGAAACAACCTATCGATGTCTATTTCTGTGTCACAAAACAATTAAGTGTTCTCTGCAAAAATTAAGAATAAGACAAATGATTAAATAATTATTTCTGTGACGAGTTTAGTCATACATCACTAGGAATGTGTAATGTAGCATTTAGTTGTGTATAATATATGCGCAGATGTAGGAGATCCGATTGCATACATAGTAGAGCCTGAAGCTTCTGAAGCACGTAAAACGTAATTAACATGTGCACAAACGTACATGGGAATTCAATACCTCAAACATCACAATTAGACGCGACACACATCAAGAAGTGATGTCACATCTGGATGCGTTCGGTACAGTCAGAGAGACTTCTGATACGGTATTGCAATGAACATGTTGCTTGGAAGGTATGAAAGAGTACTGGGCCTGTAGGATGAGGCTGGTGTCCCACTTTGTATGCTTGGGGTGTTGGGAGGGATAAATATATATATATATATATATATATATATATATATATATACACACACACACCTGGTCAGCTATTACATTATGACCTAATATTGCCTAATATTGTGTAGGTCTCCCTTTTGCCGTTAAAACAGCCCTGACTCATCAATGCATAGACTTCGCTAGACCTCTAAAGAAAATATACCTTGATACCTTGCTGCAAAAATAATGAAATGAAACACAACCTTCAAAAGAACAAACATGTAAAAAAATACAAAACCACATAGTCATAAATATATACTAAAACACTCTTACACCATACAGTAAATGACACACACACGTGCTATCAACATTATATGATCACAAGCACTAACACCTTACACTAACACGTGCTAACACTATGCCCTATTACGCACACACTATATACTGACATACACACTGAAGCTAATGCCTTACTGTAACACATCCAACATCATACACTATCCAACAACATACACTAACACAACATATACCAACACACATACAGACTCTAACAATACATATATATATATATATATATATATACACACACAATAATGAGAAAGGACCATTTTGTTGCTCTTTCACTCTCTCACTATAATGGATCATGTTTCTTCTCCATACTCTTCATATCCCAGCATTCTGGTATAGGTAGACTTTAGTTTCACCTGTAAAGAATTTTGCTCCAGAACTGTGCAGGCATTTTATATGCTTTCCACCAAAGTCTGATCTGGCCTTTCTGTTCTTGAGGCTTACAAAAGGATTGCACCTTGCTGTAAACCATTTGTATTTATTTGAAGTCTTCTCTTGATTGTAGATCTTGACCATTATATGCCTATCTCCTGGAAAGTGTTCTTGACATGGCTAGAAGTTGTGAAGGGGTTTTCATTCAAAGAAATTTGCAATCATTCAATACAGTTGTCCTCCACTGTCATCCAGGCCTTTTGGTGTCGATGAGCTAACCAATGCATTCCTTTTTTTTTCGGATTGCACTAAATTGTGGATTTAACCATTTCTAATGTTTCTGTTATCTCTCTGATCATATAAAGGATAATCAGGTGGCGTGAATAGGCACAAGAGATATATAACCAAATTATTGTGCTACTAAACGCTATGGTACATTCTACCAATTGTTCATAAAACAAATACAGAAAACAGTAGATAACCGTAATTATCATTCTATCTGTATATCCATCCAGCCAACCTGTTTTCTTGGGTGGTATTCTATTGTAGAATATAAGGGATGATGAGAAACATCCAGTGAAATGTTTATGTTTATCAAGTGATGAAATTATCAATACACATTAACAGATAACTGAACAAGACTGCATGCCACGACCCCTTGGTATCAGTTTGTTATTCGTCATGCCCTTGTCTGCTTTTTTAATCTTCATTATTAGAACAAAAGAGGAGGCAAATAAAACCTAGATGTGGTAAATGATACATTATCTGCCAACTTTAATTCAAGTGTTAAAATGACACCTCAAGTAATTACAACTCAGCATAACACTTAAAATTGCACATGTGCATTAACTACAGTACATGCCCTTTTTAAAAACCTTGCACCATTTAAAATGCTTTCCACCTAAATCAACATTCACTTCACACCACAACCTGGCAAACTCCAGAACTTCAGAGGTGAAGATATTCTTTGAATTCTACTCAGTGTTAGATGAATTACTCGGATGCTGTTTTACTGTGCGCTTGGCGTCTTTCATTTGCATACAGTATCATTATTGATGTTTTAGTTTTAAAAGTCATTGCTTTTTTTTATGAACATCGTTCTCGGTTTCAAGATCAGAAGACTGCATAGCCATTTAATAACATTTAGCAAAGACCTTTTCCCTAGAGGAGAAGTGTTAAAACAATAACAGCTGCCTTTAAATATGTTTTAGGATATTATTGATTAAAAGTTAGATTTATGGGTTAATAATTATATTGCAAATGGGAATTGTCATTTTTTGTACATTGAGTACTGGTAGTTATTAGGGGTAGACTGACCAGATAATTCCCTTAATGAGGTGTTCTGGAGATCATGCTTAATACTGTGTTCTGTTATAACACGAATACTAACTAGTATCATAACTAGTAGTTTATGATCTAGTTAGCTCATTGTTCTTTTGTTTGGACGTAACACATCTGGATTGTAATATTTCCAGTTAGAACAAATAGTATTTCTTATATATTGACATCTCTGTTTTAGTCATTAAGGCTCAAATGTGGCCAGATTATGAAGTTGTAACAGGGTTGCCAATGCATTTTTAAATAATTTGCGGCAGATAACCGTAATTTATGAAGTGAGCTGCTTAGCTCCGATGAATGGAATCACCTTAGCTTGTATTCAGTAGCACTAAAGATTTTACTCATACACTTCCAGATGTGTTATGAGATAACTTATTAAATGCATGCACATACATTTACATGATAGGAAAATACCTCTGTAATCAATGCTATTGGTGATAAATTCTAGTTCTCAAGTTCTTTAGGGCACTAATTCACCAAAGGCCTTCTATGCAACTGGAAATTGGGTCAAAACAGAAAGGTCTCATATATACAAATGCATTAAAATTTAATATAAGGGGCAGCTTATAATTTAGAGAAGAAGTAGTTTTAAATGTGTGTTCTTATATCCAGCTAATACTGAACCACATAGCTGGACTTGCCCTCAGTTGAATGGCTGCCAGTCCTCTTGATAGCGCTTATACATTAAGACAAGGTTAACTGCATGTTTGATAACAAAGGGCATACACAAGTGCATTATTTAAAGTTAAAAATAGTTGACCCATCACGTATCCAGCTATTCTTTGAGTTGAAGGGAAATACTACCTATTTAAGCTTAAATTGCCAATAGACGAAAAGATTAACATGGAAGATGTAAGGTTCATAGACATGCCATTACAAATGCAAACTATGTAACTATAAAACAGTGCAATCTAAACTAACAGAACCCTGTACTTCATACTATATGTTGAAGTATCAACTATACATTAAGTTAATCAAAATATTCATTTAATGTGAAATATTTTTATAATTATTATGCTTGCAGTCTGTTGGCTAGTAATATCATCTCTTTTCTCCCAGACAATATTAATTAAACATAGAAATAAAACCTTCTTTGTCAGTAGACCACCCACATCCCTTAAGAGTGGCGGCGTTGTAGCAGTTTGTGCCAAATGTGTTCAACATAGGCATTCAATAAACAAGGGAAATCACTTTGAGGGCAAGCCTCATTTACCGAATCCGGCATATTATTCTGAGAAATACATTCATTGAAAGAGTGTATTCCCTTTGTCAGTAAAGATGCTGAGTAGGACCAAGAAGAGGGTCAAGGAAAACTCATATGGACCTGAAAATTTCAACTGGGGAAAATATGTTTATATGTCAAGATGAAAAACTGCTCAAGGGTTAGCAAGTTCAGGATGTTCTTGTACCCAGTACTATAAGGGAAATACAGTTTTTTTTAAAAAACAGTACAATTATTCTCAAAATATTTCTTTGAACCTCTAATTCCATACAAGCGCTAGAAAAGAAGAATTAGTTTGAGAGAAGAAGAGGGCTGGTGTCCATGAGTAAATGATTCTACATAACTAATATTAATGCATTCACATTCCATGCCTATGGTATATATGACTTGGAAAATTGGAAAATATATATGTGAATACTAGGCTGGACTGATTAAAAAGTTTATTTCAAGATTAGTGGATGATGATCATCTATTGTAAATAGGATATTCAGTGATTCTTTTAAAGCATGCTTTTTAAAGCATTTCTGACATTCAATGCTTTAAAAGCTCTACAGTTTATTTGACTTGACCAAAGTAAAGGATTGATAAGCTGAAATATTAATAAGCTTCCTGTGTTAAGGGCTTAATTAGAGGCCCTGCTTAGGTCCGAATTAAAGTCCAATGCAAACGAACAACAGCTGTCACAACAGAACGTAATATAATCATTATAAGAATATTGAGCTGTATAATTCAACTACAAATTCCATCAACTTAAACAGCGTATATTGGACGTTATCAACAAGTAAAAGTAGCTTTCAGACTCATTGTGGACGAGTTAAATGAAGAAAGCTCTAGGCTCTAATTAATCGTGGGTGCTTCCTTAAGGAAATAAGCTTGTTATCAAATACCTCCTGCTCTTGAACTAGATACTCGTTAAATCTGCAGAGCACTTAGAAACGTGCATTATAGTGGAGAGACGCACAAGATGGCTTCAAAAAAAGAAGAGGCTAAATATAAAAAGAGAGAAAAGAGAGACCTGGACCAAAAAAAAAAAATAAATCACAGCTCTCTTTTTGCCACAGTGCCCCCCAAAAAATGGAGGAGTCTCTCTGCTTATCTGATATTAATACGGATGAATCGGGAAGACAATCTCTTAGCCCAACTTATAACTAAGGAATATCTACCGCAATGCCTGGAAACCCAGCTCTGCTCATTCACAGAAGAACTTATGAAATTACAAAGTGAATGGAAAGAAGAATTTAGGAGAGTTGGTGAACAAGTTAAATTAAATGAGCAAAAAAAACGAATATTTAAAATTCGAGATAAAATCTGTAAAAGAAGAACTCAGTCAGAAGGAAAATAAAATAACGATCCTAGAGCAAAAATTGGTCGACACTGAGGACAGAATACGCAGAAAAATTTTACGGCATATCTGAGGAAGTAAAACAAGATTCTATCAGAACATTTCTAAGGACATGGGCATCCTAGAAGCTGAAAGAGAAGACGTCATTGAACGGGTGCACAGAACTTTAAAGCCCAAAAACATTGCAGAATCCAAACCAAGAGACATAATGCGTCAAAAATGTTTAAAGGCCTCTAGTGAATATGTCCCCAAAATAGACAAGTTCAAACATTTGCTGTTTATCCAGGATTTATCAACAATTACTAGACAAAAGAGAAGGGAATTTAAAGAGGTGACTAAAGCACTAAGAGACCGAAATATTAACTATGTGTGGGAATTTCCTGTTAAATTGATTATTAGGGACGGAAGACAAACACTTAAACTGACTACCGTAGAACAAGCTAGGCAATGGTTAAATGATAATTCCAGTACAATCTAAGAACTTAGGGTAGCTCACTGTTGTATGAAGTAGTATAGAGTAGGTTTTATTTTTTTTTTCTCTCCGTTGCTTAAATAATAGATTTATTATATATGAATCACGGTAATTATTATTAGGATGAAACAAGAATTCTACCATGTTGGTAATAGAGCAGATAAATTGCTCTCTAACCAACAAAAAAAACTAATTTAAAAGCTAGAATATATAAAATCATAGATAGGAATGATAGTAATAAGAAAGATTGGTTTCAAATTGAACAAGAACTCTTGGGCTATGCCTAGCTCCATTAAGAGTATTATGTAATTTTGGATATCCTTTAAGCAACGTATAGGAATGAAAAACAAAATATTAACATCGGCTCCTTTTACAAAATAATATTTCCCAGTTAGGTCTAGACTTATTTAATATACTAAGGATTAGGTATTATTTCGATTTTCATTTATATAAAAAAATCTACATTAAGACAACAGATTAACAAAATCTTTTCTTTAGAAAGTATCACTAAAAGCCTGAGGGAATGGGACTTATTGTTGGAAGGGATAGAAAACCCAATTAAAATAATAGCTTTAGAATCCTGGCAGAAGGACCATAGAGTTCAAATAGATCGAAATCAGTGGATAACTAGTTTATCAGAAATTAACAGAGTGTCCCGTTGTTTAAACATGATAGTATTACACTACAAGATTATGTTACGTTAGTACTTCATTCCAGTTAGGTTAGTTAAATATAATCAACGTGATTCTTCCCTATGTTGGAGATATAACCAGGATCAAGGTACATTTAGACATATTTGGTGGAATTGTTATATGATCAGGAAAACATGGGATGATTTGTTTACCATTATTTCAGAATTTACAAATATTAATATTTCACCAACTTCAGAAAAGGCACTTCTGCATCGGGACTTAGACAATATCTCCTTGAATAAAAAAGCCTTGGTTATACAGTGTCTCTTGGCCATGAAGGCTGTTATTGCGAGGAAATGGCAATACAAATCAAATAAAACATCAATGTCTAATGGAACGCTCTAATGGAGAGCTCATAAATTTTATAAAATTTAGAAGCCATGGTCGGGGAAATTCCCTACTACATGATAAAATCAACTACAAAATAATCAGACGTACAGTGAATCGAGCTCCTCCGTAGGTATGGGTGGCGTGTATGGTTTGAATGTCTGTAGAGTTTTTTTGCGTAGGACTGGGAGATATCTTAGTGGATACCTGGTTTGCTTTCTTTTATATGTTAGTATTAGTTGTTCTTCATGGACATCGATAGTGCTGTATATTTTTTTTTGATTGTTAATGTCCTTTTCTTTTTAGTGAACTGAATTGCAATATTATTGTAATAAAGAGTTTAAAATATATATATATTCTCAGATCAGATGATCACTCTGAAAACCTTGTTTTAGTGCCAGTTCTGATGATATTTTGAAAAAAGCCACAACAAAAGCAATTGGTTTAATTATGCAATTATGCAACAAGGAACATAATACCCATGTTTACTAGATTTGAAAAAATCTATTATACATTATATCAAGAAATGTTGAAATAACACCTCCTCAGACTGTAGACCAGGGATCAACGGGGAGCCTAAGCAGCTGACTACTAGCTATATCGGGTGAAAGTTGAATGTGGAAAGCTCACTTCTCATGATTTATAGCATCAAGAATAGTCATGTGATATAAGTGCCACAAGGCTCCTGACACAAACTGCTGTGGAAACCCCAGAGCAAGAGATACTACTTTATGCCCTTATTAGCAGGAATGAAAGAAACTGAGCTAGTCAGGATCAATTTAAAGCACGTTTCCATCAGCTTTACAAGGCAAAAACAGATGCAAGAAAATGTGAAAGGTACACATCAGTGTTTCAGGGATGCCCCCCAAAAAGCAATGCATATGTACTATGTAAAGACTGCGGCGCTGCAGCTCCCCACCCCCTCTGTGTCACAATGTTCTGTGCCACTAATTGCGCCATGCATGCATACACATAAGGGATCCGAAGAGACCGCCAAATTGGGCATTTGCGGAGTCAGTGCTGGAGCAGACGGACAAAAGTGAATGGATGTAAGAAGATGTGTTCGGACGAACGCATCCCTTTCATGGAAAATAGCTAGGGGTATGTAAGGGGCAAATTCATATGGAAGGATTATAAATAACTAGCCATGCATTTGCAGGAGGGATTCCCAGAAAATCTAAAGGGATATTTCAGCTATCATATGCATTAACGTGCATATGACAACTGTCCCTTTCAATAGAGTGGTGTCTTCTTCTTGCTGTGAAATATATATATCTATATATACATTTTTACATATTTTATTTTTTTCTACTTTGCTGCCTTAATGATACATATGCATTTTTGATCACAGGCATCATGTGAAAACACATGATGCCTGTGATAAATCTAATAACACATAATAGTATTACTGTCTGATGGCAGGTTTATGTGTATGTTCAAATACTTTGTGTTTTATTGGCAAGTATCGATGAGTTGGTGGCAACTATTAGTTACAATTAACTCAGATGAAAAAATTATACAATACTATGAGTTGTCGTTTGGGTAGCTGCGGTCCATTAGGGAAGTATCACATATTTTCGTTATTTATTACACTTTACCTGAGTGACACGTGTTTTTGTTTTTTTGGTTCACGGCGTTATTTATTAATACTATGAGTTGTGTAACATTGATACAATAAGCAGTGTAATATTGTTATTTATTATTAATACAGATTAGCACCAGCAGCCAATATGCAATTGAAGAGCGTAAATTATTTTTGTTGACTTGACGTTGGTATTATTGCCTTTACCTTATTACTTGTTATTACTTGTTATTTTATTATCACTATTGCATGTGTCATTGCATGCAATTAAATAGCACATACTTCAGTAAGATTTTAATGATATAATGAATATGTGCTATTATGCAGAAACAGCAAATAATCAGCAAATCCATCTTTTGACGGGGTTGGTTCCATATTTCAAAAATCCAGTCTATAACGTGCACGTTGTCAATTTAAAGTGGGGTTCTAGAAGCAAAGTTTTAATGGTTATCAGTTCTAGCAGCTTTTCTTCTTGCAGGTTAATATTAATTTTATGGGTGATTGATTTCAATGGACCCAGTGGTAAAATTTTAGTAAGGCTTTCTTGAGTCATTTTTGTGACATAATTATTATCATCAATTATTTTATAGATATGCTTACATAGTTGTCTGGATATCCCTACTGCACAGAATAGGCCCAAGCATTCCTGATATTATAAAGTTAAAATACAGAAATGCAGCTACTGTTAAAAGCACACAAAATACTGTTTGTTAGAACACTAGAAGCAGAGACATTTCAGGTGGAAACAGCCCCACATGCGTTGATGAGCAGAAACATTGGGAGTAGCATGCATCTAGAATGTGGCTATTGAATTTGGCCTACTGGCTACAGTCCAGTCTGCCAAGTATCAGACTGGAAACATAAGTAATTGATCTTTACAAACTGAAAATCATTCATATTTTCCTGGTTAGGTCCTTTATGTACTCCACCCATAGGCTTTGCATGCTTCTCATTCTGGTGAGAATGGCTTTGTATAGGTCAAATGGCTGATGTGTATGGATGTGTATTGCAATTGAACCCTATTGCCATCCACCCTCTGCTAGTACCAGAATATCAGTGTTTGTTCTCTTTATGATTCTCCATAAGAAACATTCAGTATAAAAGAGTATTCAGACCAATAGGCAAAAATATAGATATGGACTCCTTAAGGATGTAACACCAATGTCAGATTATACATTTCAGCAGTTTATTTTTGTAAAAAAATAGGAAATATTTGAAAGTATTACATGTAAACAATGCAGGATTTAAGTGATTTAAAGCTATTTCTGCATTACGTCTCTATTCAATCTGAGACATATCACTCCAGACATTGCAAAATAAGCAGTGGGGTTTCACGACTTAATATTAAATACATTTCCGCAATCTTTTGAAATAATCTGGAAATTACATTTAATCCCGGATTCCCTGTTTTATGTGTATTCGTTGTACGCAGCAGATAAAAGTGCAAAATCTGGTAATCTGCGTGCACAGAGAGCCGCTGATCATTCTTGTGACACAGATGTGTAGCGTCACAGTCCTCAGCGCAATGTTAACAATACAGCGTTGCAGAATGCATCTTGTAAACTGCCATCGCTTTGTCAAAGCCCTCAATAGAAAATGTATCCCCAGTTGTTTCCAAACAAGATATCAGCTGAAGCTTTGCTTGGTTTTATGAGCCCAATGTAATTAGACAGCAAGTGACTGTATGCCATATGCATTAATGGCTCTTCATAGCATGTGTTACTTTGATGTGCTAGGTTAGAAACCTAACTGATTTCCTGTGTAGCCTTCCTCCTGGGTCTTTATGCTGCTTAGCAGCTGAGTCCAGACTTTGAAACACAGACTAATTTGAAGGCAGATGCTGCAGCTGCTCGTGTCATTTTAGCTGAATTTTTGACTTTGAAGTCGGCTTGAAATCCTGCATGCTGCATTAAGGAGAAGACGTGCGCCATTGGCTCTCACAAAGCTCACCATTTTAGACGTTTAAAGAAAATTCCCACCCTGTGAAGGGCAATCATAAGGTGATCTATATTCACGTAATTTACAGCTTTTAATCAAAACACGAGTCAATTTAAATGCAATGGTTGAATTGGTATTGTTACATTTTATTGAAGAACTAATTAGAAAATCAGGTGATGGGGATAAATAATGCAAAATATATTGTTAGGATAATGTGCGATGTTCTCTATAAATAATTATAATGATAATAATGCATAATTAAAGTTATTAACCAAAGAAGTTTGACAAGATCTGCTTCAGTGGGACACAGTGTTAATTTATATATATGCTATTAAACCCTTTTGCAAGACATACATTTTACCTAAAATATCATGCTACACATTTCAGCTACACAGTTGCTAATAGTTTGGGTAGCACAATGGAAAAATAAAATCTTGCTCTCTTATAGTGTGGTACGGCTTAACCTCCACATATCTTACTTGCTATCATTTGCATTCAACGTCAAAATGGAATGGGCAAGGCATTGTGATTTCCCCTAGTTGGACATCAGAAAAGGAAAGAGGAACCAAGGGATTTTGGTCTCAATGAGGGTCACTTGAGAACATGGAGTTGCAGTCAATTAGGCCGTGGCAAAAAAGAGATACAGATATTCATTATCGAAATAGGGAATTCAAGAGTATCTACAAATCAGAGAAGTAGAAGTTCCTTGATTGAGCTATCTACAAATGAATATGTAAAAGTTTACTATGTGAACTTTCTTGGTGTTGCCCTGTAGAACTTTACAGATGCTACAGTATTTACTTTCAAAGCAAATACAATATGTCATTCCATCCCACATGATATTGTGTTGGCAGACAGGAGATTGCCAGCAAATGTTAGAATGTAAGGTTGAACCCTGGCAAAATATCTAAAATATGGAAAGAAACAGGCTTTATTTTTTGTTTAATACTAAAATTGATATTAGAAGTGGGATTATCATGGTATTTTACAATAACTGATAACCCCCTCCCAGACATCACAATTTCTGAACATTGAATGAAACTAAATAAAGCATATTTTGACATATAAAATACATTGTGTGGTCATATAATGATTCAAGATATTTAAATAGGCCGTATGCCTTAGTTCTTGGAATAATTTAATTTATCCATTTTTTTTCAGAATAATTTCTATGGTCAGTCTGTTGTATTATTTCTGTATAGTACCATAATATTCAAAGAGTAAACAAAATTAGCCACAAGCTGAAAAGCAGTTCTGTCATTTTTTTTAAATAAGTAGTAGCCCTATTAGCCAACCCAACCATTATGTGAAGCGAGCAATTTTGCTTGTTGGACTCCTTCCCAGTCGTACACAAAATGAATAGTTTCCGGCCAAAGCATAAAAAGGATCTATCATCCCTTTGTGTATTGTGCAAATCAAATTTTTTAGTTTTTAAAAATGAAAGTAAGTCTCTGTAATGTAAAATCAGCATTTCATTTTGGAAGGTAGTTCACTTGTTTTCCAGTACAATTTCACCTTAATGGAATAAGCTGTAGATACAGCATGTGGTACTTTCATAAACATTTTATCTGAGGTTACTAATGCAAATATTTTAAGTTAATTTTGAGGATGAACAAATTATTTTGCCCAGTTGTATTAGTCATTCCTTAGGTAGGTTGGAGCAATTTAGGGTCTCACAAAGCATTGCCACTATGACCTGAGAAATAATATTTTATATACAATAATATAATCTAATAATATAACATAGTAACACTGCTAAAAGCAAATTGTTCTGCTTCTTCATTACAGTGCATTAAAAACCATGCTCCTCTATTGTACCATGGAACATACTCTAAAGAGCTATTTTGGCCTATTTTGAAATTTGTTACCCATCCATTACTCTTTTCTCCACACATGCATATTAACACCCTCCTTGATGCATCCCCATATCTTTTTTATTAACACTCTACTTTACTTATCACTCAAGTATAACCCCTTAACAGCATGTCATGGAAAAACAAGCAGTTGAGCACCATTGATGTGCCTGGCTCATCATAGGGTAAATGAGCTTAGAAAGCAATCAAAAAAATGCTTTTCCAACTCATTTGGTGTTGGTGCAATGCCTTAATTTTGAAATACCAAGAAAAGACTCCAGGGCTGTATGCCTTTCAAATATGGTGGCATCCTGCTGCCAGAATGAGTAATTAAATTACTACCAGAAAGTATGACAAAGGCTAGCGGTAGAATTAGTATATAGAATGTGTTTGTCAGGTCCCATCCAGGCTGCGGAGCTGCTTATCTCTAGTTTCCCCAGTCTCGCTATAGTTCCCCTGTCTCGCTACAATTCCCCCTTTGTTGTAATCCATTTCTGGATTTCCCTGTGCTCTGCCGTTTACTTCTGATACTTTGTTTCAGTCCTGCTCTTAGCTTCAGCTTCTGTTTCCATTATAAGGTGTGACCCACCCATTTGTTATGTTTGCCTCAGTCAGCAGGTATGTCCTTCTTGGTTCTGTGTTTAGATTTAATGTTTTGTTTCAGCTTATTAGTAATTCAGTAGGCAGGGTTTAGCGTTAGGGCCCACTAAATATTGGAATAATTTGGCATAGTGGTGGGCTAAGAATACTATGGCCATAAGATGTGACTAAATCTCCAATTGTTATCTTATAGTCCTAGGTTAGTTCTGTATTTATGTGTGTCAGTCTTTTATGTGCCTTTGCCCTCTTTTGGTTCCTCTCCCCTCTCCCCATGTCCCAGTTCAATATGTGTTATCCTTGCTTAAAGGAGAAGTGTCTGAGGGACTCAGCTCCTCACTCCATCCCTTGTGTTCCTTGCCTTGTTCCCTGTCCTTTGTTGTGTCCTGTACCATGTATGTCTTGTCTGGCTATGTTTCTTGCTCGGTCTCCCAGTTCCTTGCTCTATCCCCCTTGTTGCTCTGTCCCCCCTTGCTTGCTATGTTTCTGCTGTTACTCTGCTTAGCCTCTCTGCTCCCAGCCTGCAGCATCCTGTACATTTCTCTGTTAAGCTATATCTCATGCCTGCTCTAGGCTGCCTGCAGGATATCTCTTTGTTTGTTTTGTTCTGGACAACATCCGCTGCCATGTCAGGGCCCTGATATGTGGCCGCACAATCTTAGGTGCTCAACACCCTGGAGAGTGCAGTCGCCCTGGACCAGGCCCTGTCCAACTCCGCTACTGCGCAATAACTCCTGAATTCCATCATTGGGCAATCTGGGTCATTACAGTTTTCTGTATGGACCCAGCCCCTGACATTGTTAAAATACCACAACTTGAAATATCCTGGGTGTCCAGTTTTCAAAAATATTTGGTTGGATGGGGGTAAATTGAACTGTTCGGCTTCAAAGATGTCCCAAATAGGACATGGGAGCAGGATGACAAGGATTTAAAAAAAACCCACCCCACCTGTCTCTGTGACCAATCACACTCTTCGAAAAGGGTGGGGCCTCACTATGTCCCTTGCTCTGGCAGTTGTTGGTGATGGCTGTTGTGGGCTTACTGTTGTGACTAATTCTGCCAGTGTCAGGATTCCACCCTGTCAGCCAGGACTCTGTATTCATTTTACTTCATGTCATATCAGCGGCAGCCCCTAGGGGGCTCCTGTGTGTACACTGTAGCCTAACGAGTAGACTGTTTAACCTGTATTTGCTTGTCCTGCCATAATATACAATACATAGCATTACCTGGAATTCTGCCTGTGGTGTATTCCTTTGTGCCTGTCTGTCTTATTCTCCGGTTACCATGCATCACCGTGTGCAGACAGAACCCCAGGTATCCCCTGCAATGCGGCTCCCACCCAACCTGATCACCTGGGCCCTGACAGCCAGATTCCCCTGAAGCAAAGATGCACTGTAGTGTGTATGTAGGTGTTGCTTCATCACAGAATTGGTGAGATGTCCTTTCACCTTACCCTTATCTCCAGGAAGCTCAGGCAGACTAACAACATCTGTCTGAGCGATCAAAGAGGCTCCTCCTCACAATCTCCGGTTTACCGGCGATTGTGTCTCAGCTGCCCGAAGCAGCTTCAGGGAAAGGTATTGAACCCCCCCCTTCTGCCTGATCCCCTCATTAAGATGCTCCAAAAATGTTTTGAAAAAGAAAACTGAACAATATTTTGGAAAACTGATTTTTATTCTGATATTTGTGCTATGTTGTGATAACAGGAAACCAGGATCCTAACTGTGGTTTTATTATTTAGTTTTGAAATCAGAAACTTGTAAACTGTGTGAATTAATATGCATTTTCAGATATAGCAAAACGAATATAATAATGGAATTTACATCTATATTCGATATCTGGATAGATGACATAACTGAGGTTTCCGAACATTGTATGATGTAGTACTTGATTTTTATTTGCTGAACAGAGTTTTAACTGGACGAAGCTGTAATTTTGTAATATTTGGATTTTTGGACTGCACTAAATGGCCATAAAAATGAGTTTAGGAAAACTTTTACCATATAAGAGTCAAGCATTTAATAACTTAGATAATGATTGATTTGTTCCTGCTGAGGAATTGTTCACATGTTACTTGCAGTCCACTCAAGTTTCATTTAGGCTAATCATAGTGGAATGTTATACAGTAATATAACACTTTTCAGTTTTATTCTGTGCATATCAATAATAGGTGTGCAAATCATAACGACTGTGTTTTGCAAAAGAAATTAACTGCAAGAAAATGATTGACAAGTTAATAGAATAAGAACTGTGTAATTGTTAGTGAAACTTTTAACTAGAGTCACATTGTAACCAAATGAATTTAAAAAGATGGGTTGTTACGTGTCAAATATAGTAGCAGTTAATGGGCAGCTTATGCTAATGTCTGGGAAATGTATGGTACTGTGAAATAAAAATGTTCTAGTGTATTAGTGTGAAAGGAATGCTACCAAAACTTTTATTTTGGGACCTCAGAGGAAAACAAACCTTAATTAATCAATGTAAGCAGTGGTGGATTAGCCGACCCCTGGGACAAGACAAGCAGGTCTTTGCAGAAACCACTGATGAGAAGGACAGAAAAACATCCCAGTCACGGTCCTCTTGTTCTGCAACCAGATGCAATGTTAGAATCTCCTGTCATTATTTGTAAAATGAATTATCTTTGTTTAGATATTACTGGATGAACCATTAAAAGTAAGGAGGAGACTTTTTTTTTCACCAAAAGTTGTGCCATTTCATTTCTAGAGGGGTGGACATTAAACCAAGGTTGGAGGTTGTTCTTTTTTAATGCAATCACTATTTCCTCCATCCAATAGGGCAAGCATGGAGAGAAGTGCAGAGGCACAGTTATAGTCTGTGCCTCTACAAAGGGGTCTCTCAAGAATTTCAACGCCCCTGAACTCAATGGCAGGGAGTGGTAGAGGGAGACTTGCTTGCTTTTTTAAAGCAGCATCAACCTGACTCTCCTGCATATGAGTTAGGAATGTTTTTTTTGCAAGTGCAAATGCAAGCCAGCTTCAGCGAATTTGCAAAATTGGCTCTTGTCCTACTTGAACTGCAAAGTCACATTTCGCAGGCACAATAGACTCCACCGCCTTACCCATGTCTCATTCCGGTTCATTAATGCATGTATTGTAGAATAGTTCTAGGTGTGTTGCATATCTATTAACTTCTGTTAATATTTGCATTTTCTTAACTTCTGTTAAGAATATGACCATCTTGTATTATCACCAGTATATTGGGTAAAGAAAAAGTTCAATAAAATACACAAAAACTATAAAAGAAGCCATATGGAAATAGACATTACAAAATACTGTTTTACTGATTACCTTTATAATGCACATTAAGCAAGAATGATTCCCTGAAAACACTTTAAACCTGCCCTATAAAAGGGTAGCACAAAATTCAGGAGTAAATCAGCAGAACTCTGTAGCAAACCTCACCCTTACCACATATGCCCAAATTCTCCCAGATTATGGCACAAAGTAAAGGTAATGGCATATAAATTATTAACATATTCTACAACTAGTGATTTAATGCAATCTATCCAAAACAAACATTGTAAAAATCAAATTTTCTTTGTAATAGAAACATATAAAGGTTGCATTTCAGATTAAATGAATATTTAAAGTCAAACAGTTGCCATGTGAATCAAGCATCAGTATCAACATATCCAAAAACATCTATTCTCTTAATTTTCCCACTTATCTATCTTCTTTTCTCTCCTTTCACTCCCTTGTCTCTCTTCTGTTCTCTATTCATTCTCTTGTCTTCTTTCTCTCATTTTGTTCTTCTCTTTTCTCCATCTCTCCTTTCTCCTTTCTTTATTTCCTCTGTTTTGTATCTATGCCCTTTATCTCTTTCTTCTCTTAGCTTCCTTTGCTATCCTTTCTCTTTTCTGTCATGTTTACTTTTTCCATCCTTTCTCGGTTCTCTATTTTTTTCCTTTCCTGTTTACCCTCTTTGTCTTCTCACTATCCTTTATTTCTCATCTATCTCTTCTTTTATTATTCTCTCTCCTCTGATTTCTCTTGCCTCACCTCTCCTTTATATTTTTTTTCTTATATTCTCTCTCTATGCTAAACCAACCATTTTACATGTTGCTGGTAAAACCAATATATTGACACAACCCTAACCATGCCCCAGCTACATCCCCAGAAGCAGTCTCTAAAGTGGTATACTTAAAAAGTAGCACATTAAAAAACAAATATGGTGGCAGGAATAATAACTAATAACAATCAAAACAAAACCAATGAACTTTATGGCACCCTTCTATATCTGTTATAGTGCTATTGTTTTCATACTTTACCTTCTTATAAAAACAATCTTCTAAACCTAATGTATTTATTTTACAGTAGTTGAGGATATTCCACCTAAAGGTCTATTATATTACCAAGTAATGTGTCTACAAATAGTACTTTCCTTGTATTACCCCTGTTATGACTTAAAGGTTTTATTTTTTAAGTGTCAGGGTTAATACTACTTTTTCCATAATCCAAGTTTATGTTGCAGCTGTGAGTATGTTGTGTAACAATTTTGACTTTTGGCCATAAATCTGTATATTTACTTTTAAGATTACCAGAGAGTTACTAAACATTGACCTAAAAAACATTTACTGTGTTATGTATGTTTCTACTTCTTCAAAAAATACCTGTGCATATAAACAAAATAATAAACAACATATTTAGGATGTTGATTTAAATTGTTAACAATATTTATATAACTAAGTAATTCGGTAGTTGAGTTTGGTAGTTAAGCCTACAAAAGACTAGATTGTCTACCTCATGTACTGTATTCACCAAATTCATCTCAACCAACTCAACTCAACTGAGCAATGAAACTGCTAGTAAACATTTGACTCCAGGTATGCAAGTGCATGCTAGCTATGTCTAGTTATATAGGTTGAGTTGACACTTTAATTAAACTTGATTTTAAGACACTCCTAAGTAAAACAGTAAATAGACTCCTAAGTAAAAAAGTAAAATAGTAAATCCCACATTATACTGTATTCAGTTTGAAGATAGGCAATAGTTTTATTTCACAGTCATGTTACAATTCTGGTCAGGTATTTAATAAATTACAAAAATAAATAAACTGCTTTTTAAAACACTAAAGGTTTCTTTTCTCCCATGGTGTGTTGTAAAATATGCATATTTTTAATTCAACCACTGCACTGGTATTACAGGAAATTAATCTGCCAATCTGACCAAGTAACAGACATGCATATTAAACTCTGATGTGAATAGAAAATAAAATAACCACGCTTGACAGATATAATAGTTTAAGTGATTTCAAATTAACAACATCCCACTGACCGCAAGCGAAAAATGCGTTCACTCTCCTGCAAAGAAATATGCTCTAGGGACTCATTATACAGAGTGTAGTAAGTGAAACCGGGGCAGAATAATTGATGCAGAGCAAGAAAAATGACAGCTATTTAATGATTTAAAAACCCATCCCCAAAGATTCCATACGAAGTTAAATTATTTTTTTTCCTTTTTTAATCAAGACATTTCACAGATTAAAACAGAAGAAATGTATAATCAGAAGCAAGATAGTCCAGCCACGTCCATTTCTGGGCTCTGCAAGATATTATACTTATGAACCAGTAGTACATAATTTTCTTCTTGTATAATCAAAACTTTTTCCATTAAAATGAAGTGAAATGTGCATTAGAAATTTGAGAGATTACTGCTTTTATCCCTGTCTACGAGCATAATTTTTCACTTGGACGTCTTATATTGACCCGTTGACCAATACTAGCCATCGGGATGCACCAGCCACAACAAAACTCTCAGGTTGCACTCGGAAGGACCAGGAACCACATACCGTGCTTCTAAATGCTTCTAAATGGTATTACATACACAAAAAATCACATTGATTCACAAACAAGATTTAGCACCCCATGATCAGTAATGTAAGGTACAGCCAAGAAGTTGGGTATGCTGCTTTGTCAGGTTTATGCATGATTGGAAATAAACCAATACAAAACAAGAGCTTGCAATGTTATGGGATAGCTAGCCCTTGCCCCCAACCAAACAAGCCCACTAGAGCAGCAGAAGAAAAGGGAGAAACATAAGGCTGCTTAGAGTAGGTTAATAAGACATGAAGGCAGAAAAAACACCTGATCTGCCAGAGTGGTTTGTTCTGCTCTCTTCTTCTCTCTCTAGCTGGTCCTAAACTGGACAGAGACACAGTTTGCAAGCTACAGACAGAAGGTAGTTTTATTTCAGCCATGTATTGTAGCTGGGGTTAGTTAATAGTCCTGCCCCATGATTCTCAGCCAGTCTTGTTACGTATCATGGGAAAGAGAGTAGAACTGGAGTGTCAAGGTTAGTTTTTATATCATTATGGCTGAACATTATGATAAATGTAGCAACAGCACTTTGAGTGCCAAAAGCTACCACAACTAATGGAAAACTACCAAGTGTTCTATTTTGGTTCCAAGCCTTTATGTCACTTTTTTGTCTCCTATGACTACTTTCTTTTTTGTAGTACCGCAAAAGGTTAAACTTCACAACAAAACATTAACTTTTCTTGACTGCACCTCCCATGATGTTGCATTAGCAATAGTAAGAATAGTAACTGTTGACTGCAGATTGAGCTTTGGGTGCCTACAATAAGCCCTCAGTACACACACACTAACTTTTGTTGACTGTATCTGCAATAATATGTAGCAGCCATTTGCTGACTGAACTTGGGAATTGGAATTGTAGTTATAGACTGGGGTTGTGGTGGTCTACACTACGTCTGAGGATCCTGTCTCCTAACTCCATCCCTTGTGTGCCTTGTTTCCCTGTTCCTCGGTTGTGTCCTGTACCATGTATGTCTTGCCTGGTTATGTTTCTTGTTCGTCTCCTTGTTCCTTGTTCTGTCTCCCTTGCTTGCTATGTTTTTGCTGTTACTCTGCTTAGCTTCCCTACTCCCAACCTGCAGCATCCTGCACATTTCTCTGTAGAGATATGTCTCATGCCTGCTGCAGGGTGCCTGCAGGATATCACTTTGTTTTTTCTGGACAACATCCGCTGCTATGTCAGGGCTCTGGTATGTAGGGCCGCACAACCCTAGATGCCCACACAAGAGGGTGCAGTCGCCCTGCACCAGGCCCTGTCCAACTCCGCTACTGCGCAATAAATCCTGAACACAATCGATTGGGCACTCTGGATCATTACAGTCGTCTGTATAGACCCCGCTCATGACAGGGATAGGTAAGGAGGTATTGGGGTCAGATAAGGTAAAAGTAGGGAGAATATTTTGCTGCCCACCCCCCAGGAAAAAATACTGTTTGTAGCTGAAAGAAATACAAATCTCATCTGATTTTTTTATTTTCAGATAGCATATTCAGCCTTTATTACAACAAACCTGGTGTGTGGTGCAAAATGTTTCTTCAATTAAAAAATACAGCTCATTGTTAGAATAAATGTGGAATGTTGTAGCACGTGGCAGCCAATTACTGGAGACTTGGGGAGAGTCAATTTGCCTTTTTGAACATCACATATCAATTTTCCAACACTTTATTTCTATTTGGTGAGGGAGTTAATGACTATTTTTCTTAGTTTCTAAAATTGTTTTGAATCAAATGATCCCTGTTCTGGGTCTGCATAACCCTCAGCATCAGAAGGGGGCCAAATAAAGGTGAATATTAGCGTGAAGAAAAAATATGCAGCATTTGCTTGCAGTGTTTAATTGAATCCCTAGTGTGACAAAGTTTCACTTGAAAATATATATATATATGTATTTGTTATAAGAATAGTTTATTGCTCGAGTATTTTATCGCACACTTAGCTAAAACTGTTGTTTAGCTATGAACTTTTGCTTTAAACAGGTATGTCAGCTTTCATTTAATTCCCAGAGTAAGGTTATTTAATGGAAATTAGACGATTCATAGAAATACCAACTCTATGTAGTTATCTAGCTCAGAGTTCCTTATCAGCAATAGTCTTGACATATTCATACATTTGTTTACTGTGACAGACATTGATCGTTACAAAATTAAAAAAAAACATTATTATGTTACTGATATGACATATTACCATTAAATAATTTAGGGATATGTGTACTTGATTAGTGAAAGGGTATCGCATAACCTCAAAATATTAGGTGTCCAAATTGTGACACCTTCGTTAGAGGGCAGTGGCAGAGGTGAGGTTGGGTTACAGTTTGAAGCAGGGCCATTGGCAGGACCATGAAGGGCCATTGAAGTGACATTTTCTCCCAATTTTTGTGTATTTGAATAGGAAATAAGGGAAGTGAAGACTATTGCAATTTTAACAGTCTTTGTATACTGTGGTATTTGAATAAATCAATTTCAAATTATGCTAAATAGTGACCTCTGATAATTTTATGCAGTTGCAGGGCTGTTAATACAGTTAGTGAATTTGAACATGCATGGCATAGGCATAAGGCTATCCTCAATATAAGTCATGACCAAGGATCACATAAAGTATGAGTTGTTTAGACAAATAAGCTTGGCTTCATATACCAAATGCCCCCTGCCCTCGAATTATACTTTATCAGGAACTCTAATGCATTCAAGTACCAAATATAGCACTATCCACACTGCATTTTAAATCTAAATAATCTCATTACTTATTATGTGGCAATAATGACAGGCAGTTGTCTAGTAGCATTCACAGCAAGCACACATCAATCTGGTCCAAAGTCTAGGACTAGTCAAAGGTGGTAAACCCTCAAATCCCTAAAAAATAATGGAACATGGCCATATGGCATTCAGGAGCCATTCACTGCATAAAATAACAAAACTCAGACAATCCACATATATCATCAACCATGTGTTGTTGTTGTGGCTGGAGGTGTTTAAGGGAGTTCTGGTCCAAGAAGAACACACTAAATGGGAAACGTGTTGGCCTCACTCTTGATCATAGTCGTCCTACAAAATCCTAGGTTACTGAGAATTTCTTCTGATCTTTTTAGCACACACAATATTTTCTTTACACATACATTGCAATATGTGAAAAAAGCGGATACGTACTTTAGACCTCAACATTAAATGAAGTCGACGTTGCCAAAGGGATGAAGCATGTGACATGTGCGGCAAAAAGGGGTAATATTGTATAATTGAATGCCTGCAAATTTTATTATAACCCCACACTTCATTTTTACTGTATTGGAATATTTAGCAAGGTTAATAAAATCACACCATCTGTGGCTAATGAATTCACTACAAAATGTAATTAAAAGATTTACCTATTTCAAGTCACAAAAAAATTAACATATACTGTACCTAGACACAAGAATTAGTATGGCATTTACATACCATTAAGTATATATTTATGTTATTCTGGACTGTAAACTTTTATGGACAAGCACTTTAAGCCATTTAAATCTGTCAATGATTTTAACAGAATTCTTTTCTATGACATTTCACAGTGCTATGAAATACACTGAAGATGTATAAATTGTACATAACAATAATACCCAAGCATGGTGCTAAGTGTAAGCCGTGAACTTAATGTTCTATTATTTTCTGAACTCATATTTGCTTAGAAGCAATTATTATATATTTAAGATTTCTGGCAGCATCTTTATTAATCATGCATCATTGGCACATAATTTCCACATGACTTTTTCCCAATAACTAGGGAAAAGAAATAAGACTATCAATCAGTACAATGTATAGAGGTCAGTACACTATGTGCTGAAGGGGAAGACAACCCTTTCATTTTTAAGTGCTTTTCAGATATATTTAACAGTCGTGTTCCTGAGATAACCATAGAATGTCAGAATAACAAAAGGGAATACTGTAAAAGTTCACAGCTATTAACTTAAAAACAGCACATCTGAACATTTCCAAAGAAATTACTTTTTTTTTTACAAGGATTTTTAGTTTATGGGATTAGACTCAAACCAGATTCCATTATTGAACTTTACATTTCTGAAGTTCGCACTACAGCTTTTCTTACAACTTACATTTGAAAAAAAAACGTTTTCAAATGTACAAGTAGTTAGATTATATTGTTCTGACAATTTACAGATAAAAGGTACTTCATGTCTTAAACTATCCTATTAAGGATTGTGTTTTCAAGGAAAAAGATATATACATATATACTGTATAAATATAAAATATATATACATCCTGTTCTTAGAACAGAAGGGTATTTACATACTACACATACGTATGATGGACATGCTTTTGCATTTAACTATATAATAAAATACATGTGATACTTTGGTACAGAATTTTAACTTTATTTTTAAAAAAATCTATTTTAATTTCTGCTAATAAAGGGATCAGTGAACAATGCTTTTAATAACATGTTCTAGTCTCAGAGAGGATGTACATGAATGCATAAAAAGCAATACATGTCTGTGGTCACTCATATCATTAAATAACATATAAGATAATTTTGCATCCATAATTGGTGGTTTCAGTTCAAGATTGTGAAGGAGAAAATTCAATTTTCTGGAATAAAAGTACCTTAAAAAATTGTAAAAATTAGTGTGTGTGTGTATATATGTATATATGTACATATATATATATATATAATCATGACTTCTATTTAAATACAATTTAATCGACATTAGATTAAAATTACATCTTTGGGTCAAATTCAATAGCCATATGTGATCCTAGAAACAAAAGATGGTTGGAGAGATCGAGGAAGTAGGATTAAGCATATAGGATTAAGAGGTAATGGGAAATATGAGAAAGGAAAGAGAACAAAGAGGAAAATGATGACAAAACAAGAGAAGGGAAATTGAATGGGAAAGACAGAGAAAAGGCATCATCTCCACATCCTAATGCGCATTAACCTTGCTGATAGCATGTTATAACGTGCACCAACAAGGATTAATGAATTATATGTTTTGATGTCTTTTGTACAAAGAAGAAGATGTCATTTCCTGTGACTGGAGTCGGGAAGACGTAATAAATAACAAAAGAAAGGATTCTTTACAGTAAGGGCAATAAAGGTATGGAATTCACTGCTATCAAAAACAGCTATTGTCTTCAAAAAGGGCTTTTATATATATACAAAAATAAAACAGAATATACAAGGCTATAAATGTATTATTTTAGAGCTTCAAGGAGAATCCTGATTGCCTTTTGGCGACAAAAAGTGGCAAAATTTGAAAAATAGCTTATTTGGAGCCTTCTTTTGGATCAAAAACAGGAAGGACTTATAGAAGGGTTGAACTTGATGGATTTATGTATTTTTTTCAATTTCATGATGCAATTGCATGGTAAAATAGGAGAGAACATGGTGGTCCTTCCCACCAGCTTAACACGCTAAGGAGCTGCCTATTCTGCCTATGTGGTAGACCCTTTTCTCAAAAACTAAGACATCTTCAGAAATAAAAACAAATACTTTAAAAATACGTTTATAGAAGCTACTCTTTGCCACGATGCTGTTGTAAGTCTTTTTTTTTCTTCATATAATTCATATCATTCTTGTACCCATTACTCATAGCACACTTAACACCCTTTTGACAAACACATTTTATTATCTACAATATCTATTCATTTACCCATCAACTTTATCATATTCTATTGTTCAAAGGCAAAATAAGCAAAGAACAAAATATTGATCATAATAATATTTTCTAAACTCTAATATCTAGTACTCTTAACAGCGCTCTTATTGACATTTCATAATTACCATGTTTGTAAGTAATGTATCTGCTTAGAAAATCTCAAATTATTATTTCATAGACCAACATTTTTAGACTTTCTAATGTATGAAAAGTACATGCCCCATCTCAGGTAATCCTTGGGATAATTTTTTACGCAGCGGGATCCAGGACTATCAGACTGAGCAGATAATGATATCAGCTGTTTCCTTCCAAAACAACAGGTGCTTTGGCATGAAAAAGTATATCATCATACTGAGATGATGACATCAGTTCATACTTCAGTTTAATTATAAACTACCTCTATTAATCCTCAGTTAATTAAACCTTTGTGTATTATACAAGGTGAAGTACATAACATGAAAAAATATTGACTCCTGTCTATGAATAATGTGACATATTAACACCTGATTTTACCTTTTTTTATGTTTTGTTATGTGATCATTAACACTAACCAATTTGACTATTGAACTTATTTTAAAGTTTAATGTATCATATTGCATACAGCACATCATTCATCCCAACACTGCAATTGCATAGTAATATAAGAATTCCAAAGCATTTACCTTAAAATGAACATTGTATTATAAAATGGTATTTGAGCTAGATAAAGTAGGTTATTCTAAGATTCTTGCCACCATGAGCATAATACATATACCCTTATTTTTATGGAAGTGATTCTAATATGTGACTGACCTACATGAGCATTAGGAAGCTCAATCAGTGTCTTGTCTTTGAATATCCCTGGTATTAATCACTGTGTTAAAACTATAGCAGGGATGCACTGGGCACAAGAAATAAGAAAAATGTGAGTTTGAAATGCAAATTATTGGCTTATTTACTATTATTGATAAGGATAAAGAGGATAAAATAGAAAAGGGAAATAAAAGAATAATTTCTGTTAACACAAGAATAGAACATGGTAAAAGTAATAATAGGATTTTTAACAATATATTGGTTATATGGCTGAGCAATCAGACTTGGTTTCATGCAGTCAGTAATTTCCATTCTCAATTACAATCTATCAATTGCAAACATGCACGTATAATTATCTATAATTTTATTTTTAATTGTGTTTTAGCTACACATTTGAATATTCACAATTTGGAAGAATAACAAATTATAAACTGCACTTTCAGTTACCAGTGAGCCTTTTGAATATCCAAATACAATGCCGACATATCCTTATAATTATAATTGCGTTCATGTTGTATATGCAATGACATGCTCTGAACCCATGGGAAACTGGTAGAAATCAATTATTATAAACTCATTCTGAGCATGTCAGGTCACCTCTTGATATAGTAATCCACAGTGGATTCTCTGGACCTGTAATTATTTTCACTTTCTATCCCTGATGTATATATTACACAATGTAATGGAGACAATATTTTCCTATTTAAACAATATTTTTATCTGATTCTTTTAAATTAAGAACATAGGATATTAATGTACTGAATTCTAAAAATAAAATATATTTACCACAACTGAAATGATATACGGTACATTTTAAGCTTTTGACTACATTCTGTAGAAATAAAAAATATTTGAAAACGTTTTCTCCAGACATATAAATATAGATTATAATTTGAATGTATATTTTGTATTTGTTACAAAATATATACTTTCCAAATACATCTTAATTATATAATTTGTTGTGTAAATCAACTAGTAAAAGGCAGACTGTACAACATCCATCAGTTTTGATAGATGCGTGCATGGCAATAGCATATAGCAAATATGTTCATCAAAATATATATTTTGAAATATATATATATATAATATAAATATATATATATATATAATATATAATGAATAAATTATGCTTTTGGTCATTTTAGGTGCAAAACTCATGCAGACATCACTTATGCCAATGGAAATTCTTTGTCCAAAGTTGCTGCTTGAATAATTTAGCAGAAATAAATTCTAAGAAAACAAACAAAAAAAAGCACTTTGGGTTTTATAGCTACTATTGTGTATCCACAGCCTAAAATATTCATATGACCTCATCACAAAATAATCTTGTCCTATTTAAGTATCTAAAATTTACTGAACAATGTGAAAACATAGGTCTTTCAACTAATTTTAAGTAGTAGATTTGAAATGAAGCCAATTATCACGAAATAATTTCTAATAAAAAAAACTCAAATAGCTTAAATATGTTACTTAAACAAAAAGAATTTCCTTGAAAACATTTGAGTCACCAGCTTTTTGTTTCAATAATGTGCATTACAGTATCTTGACAGGAAGGGTTTTATTTTGTGCTTGTAAAATTTTATATGAAACGTTTAGGGTGGATTTAGCTGAAACATTTGGATGACCATATGGAACTCTCAAATGCACCATGGGGTCTTTGGTTATATGAAATCGGATCACTATGTCCCAAATGACAGCTGGGGTCTTTTCACCATCCGAAAATATTTCGCCTCCTAATTTGTCATAACTACCTCCCGTGGAAAGAAAATATGTTATGCACTTTATATGCATTATTATTCAGAAAATGCAGCTGAAACTACAAGCAATTAGTCTTTTATCAATACATTGGATTTCTCTATTGAAAGATAAAAACAAACAAAATGCTGATGGATTTTGTTTTATTCAATTGCAGAGAAAAAAATGTACATCAATCATTTACTCACAAAGCAGTTTATTTCACACTAATAGAGCTTTCAGTTTATAACTATTGGTCCGTATTCTAGTACTGTCTTTCTCAAGGTCACAAAACTATAACAATAACCATGCCATCAACAAATAACATATACTTAACCAGTTGTACACTTTATCTAAGAACAGACTATAGTGACTGAAAGAAAGTGTATTTTTTACTCATGATTTGGATTTCAAGCTCTGTACAGGTTTATATTTAAATACTAGCGTATGTGTTTGTCATTAAAATAATAATCCCAAAGATCTTTCTTACCCCATTTCTCTCTCCCCTCTCCTTTTCGTCTTTTATCCTGCTCTCACTCTCCTTCCTGTTTCCCATCCTCTCCCCTGTTCTTTCTACCTATCCCTTCTATTTCTCTTCCTCCACAGATTTTATATATATAGTTATAATAAATATATATAGTTATTTTGAGAGAGGGGGAGGTATATATATATATATTATATATATATATATATAAGAGGGGGGTCTTCACTACATTAGGCAACATGGAATGTACTTTGAAGTGATGACTGGCATATATTCCAGTTTATTAAGTAAAGAGAGAGAAAATGGACATATCACATTTAATTTGTCATTTGTAATGTTCAGTTAGCTAATATTTCTTGAGGAAAATGAAGGGTAAAACTTGTAAAACATGTCAAATATCTCTGTGATTAAACGCTTTGCTAGGAATATGACATTTAGTAGCTAACTTGTAATTTACTTTAAAAAAAATGACATGAGTATTTTAATAAGTGCCTTCATAATAGCTCCAGAGCTCCAGAATGAAATGAAGATCTTTCTTTTATGGGAAAACATCTTAATTTATTCAAATGCAACTTTTATTTAAAGTTTAAAGGAACAAAAATGTCATGAAAAGTATTTTAGATGTTTCTCGTTTTCCCATACCTGGGAAATTCCCAAGGCTGGCTACCTGGAGGCTCCCTTTAAATGTTGCTTTGTGAGGGGCGTGGCTATCTGGCTGTATAGGTGTGGCTTGCTGAGTGTAGGGGCAGGGCTTAATGAATAGCAGAAAAAGTGGGTGGAGACTGAGTGTGCTTAATGTCACTCGAGAGGTGACCCAGAGATCCGGGGAACAAGTATTTCACCGGAAGATTCCAGATCGGATCCAAACAATTCCCTTCTCATTAACTTGAGAATAACATTGGTAGGATTGGTATCGGTTCTGTCACAGGTTATAAACCAGCAATTTCATCTGTATTTGTATAAGAACTGTATGTACGAGTTCACTTGGCTATAAACCCAAGTCAGTCAGCTTGAAGGGATGTGAAGGACTAGTAGACCTTTAAGAAAATCAGAATAAAATAAAGACTGGTGGGCAGCAAGTTTAAGATTCACCACTATATCATCACATTCCAAAAGGATGCACTTTGTAATGTTTAAAGAAAATTGTTATAAACAGAAGTGTCAAACCTCACAGAAACTTAAAGTGTCCTGCGTTTTAAGCAGTGAAAAGTGAGAATTACAGAGGTATCCTGGAAATCAAAGTCTGGAAAGGTTCCTATGTATGGGTTTGTAGGTCATAAACATCGTTTACCAGAATGGGGTAGATGAGAGACAAATGTAATCCAAAAACATTCCCTTCATTGGGAAGTGGGGAAAAACCTCTTAATAAAACTCCCATTTAGTTCCCCTGAGGAATAGTATATATAATCTGTGGACAGAGCTACAGATTTAAATTTATATAACCACAAGGTTCATATAAGGACTTTAAAACTTTTGCATAGCATTAACATGTCATTCCAGATTGAATCAAGATTCCTTTTTTCTTTTGGACATCAATAAAAGGAAACTGTAATATTCTAAACGTAAAACATTCCATGTTCGTTAGCAAAATAATGGGCCATTGAACTTAACATTGATGTGATTTAATGTATTAATTTAATATTAAATATATTTGGGCTCATAAAAGCATTTTCCTCTCCATAAAAATGCATAATTATAAATGCTTTTGCTCTTTCACTTTGTCTTTTTTACTTTTTAAAATCTGCCTCAACATAGCCATAAAACTTTTTAGTGCATGCTGTAATTTCTCAATATGCCTTAAGAATAAAATTATGTTTCAGACCTTAGGGATCCACCTAGAACATAGAAGTCTAAGCAACACTTAGAAATCTTCTATAGAAAGTTAATGTAGCACAGCTGGCAACCACTGAAAACATCATCTCGTTTTGTAGATGTTTAACTATATAAAGCGACGCTCAACATAATTCCATTTTCTGGAAGGATAGAGTCCTAAGATTAAAATGAAACCCACGGTCATAGAGGTTATGTTATTACATATACTTATTGCACTTTTTTTATCTGTACTGTAGTTAACTCTGACTTAAGAGAAGGGTATGAATGATTGTTTCTAACAATGTTACCAACAGTAAAACGTTCTACTGGGATTTTCACACACAACTATCTCTAGGGTTTACAGAGAATGGTCCAAAAAAGAAAAAATATCCAGGGAGCAGCAGTTGTGTGGACGAAAATGCCTTGCTGATGTCCGAGGAGAATGTGCAGACTGGTTCGAGATGACAGAAAGGCAACAGTAACTCAAATAACCACCCATAACAACCAAGGTATGCAGAATGCCATCTCTGTATGTACAACACGTCAAACCTTGGAGTAGATCGGCTACAGCAGCAGAAGACCACACCGGGTGCCACTCTTGTCAGCTAAGAACAGGAAACTGAGGCTACAATTCGCACAGGTTCACCAAAATTGGACAATGGAAGACTGGAAGAGCTTGCCTGGTCTGATGGGTCTCGATACCAGCTGCGACATTCAAATAGCAGGGTCAGACTTTGGCGTAAACAGCATGAAACCACGGATCCATCCTACCTTGTTTCCATGGTTCAGGCTGGTGGTGGTAGTGTAATGGTGTCGGGGACATTTTCTTGGCACACTTTGGGCCCTTTAGTACCAATTGAGCATCGTTTAAACGATGACCATAGTGTACCCATCGTCTGATGGCTACTCCCAGCAAGATAATGCACCATGTCACAAAGTTCACATTATCTCAAACTGGTTTCTTGAACAACAATGAGTAATGTACTCCAATGGCCTCCACAGTCATCGGATCTCAATCCAACAGAGCACCTTTGGGATGTGGTAGAATGGGAGATTCACATTTATGGATGTGCAGCCAAAAAATCTGCAGCAACTGAGGAATGTTTCCAGCACCTTGCAGAGAGTATGCCACGAAGAATGAAGGCAGTTCTGAAGGCATATTACACCATAAGGTTTATTTCTATGATTTCTTTATCAAAACCTTTCTTTATAGGTTTTGAGAACCTATAAAGTATACACATGAGAGTTTTCCTCTGTAAGATTTTTTTATTTATTACTTAGTTCAATTTCATTGGTATTCAAATGTTGATTGTTCACATTCACATTCTTTTCTGGTTTTGTATCAGAAGTTTTATTGCATTTTGATACCATCACACTTAGCACTGAATTATTTGTTGTTTTATTATTTATTTTGTGCAAAACAGCATTTTTGGTTCATAAATAACTGTACAGAAATAACAGCTCATACATGTTCAGAGGTACTGCTTTTTAGATTAGAAACATAAGGAATCCTTTGCTACAGGTCTCTACAACGCTAATTTGCACGTTCCTGCACACTGTTTTCAGATATCTAAATGTTACCCTTGAATCAGTAATAATCCCTCTACCTTTCTTTAAGTGGTCAAATTTAAATTTCTTTTATAAAAATAAAAATGTTTTGCCCATTCCTAAATAGTGATAATAGTAATAATAATAATAATAATAGTAAGTTGCAAGTCTATTTCAAGTACACATAAAAAATTTACTTTATAAGCAGAAAGATATGTTTTCTACTGCCATGAGTAAGGGATGATTTTTTTAGTATTCGGACTCATATCTTACCAATTTTTCATTTTAAGAAAACATGTCATCAATAAAAATGCAAGATAAAAATACTTGTATAATATAATTTCTACCCAAATAAAGATTATTTGCTGTCGGAAGCCATTTATGCCACGCCAGAGGATGTCATAGTCATATTTCAATGCCGATGAGCCATAAACTTTCTACCTTTGGCTAACACATTTTGATGACAAAATCATTGGCACAGCAGGGATCCTTCAAGTACACATATCTGGTCGCTCCTGCTTATTCTGATGACATCTGACGTTAGTGATTGGTTGCTATTATTTGAAGCAATGGGAGAACATAATGAAAAAACAAATAGAATTCAATATGACTTCAAAACGTTAGCCTTAATAGGTGCATACATCTAAATGCAGTTTTGAATTCCACAATGGCTACAGTAGCACAGAAATTAGCAGGCTAGATGCATCAGTTTATTTCTGATGTATTTAACAGTGGACAAAAGGGGTAGCTACCCTGCTTTACCCTATGGGAAAATTGCTACTATCCTTTGGGCCCCTGAACAATCACCATAGTCTGAAAGCCTGTACAGCCACTGGTACAGAGACCACTTCATTTGTTGCTCACATGCATCACCTGCTGGTTATATCTTGATGTCCTGTAGACTTGTGCGTTCAGATTTGAACAATTTGCAAAGTTACCCTATTTCAGCAAATTCAATGATTTGTACGAAAACGACAGCAGATTCCCATGGAGCGGATGAAAATTAAGCAAAAATCTCAGAATTTCGTGGGCCTTTTCATTCATACTCTTACTCTCTCACACTCTCATTTTGATTCTCTCTCTCGCTCTCTAAATGTTTCCCTACGATTTCTGCCAACCACTTCCGCTTCTGCTGACCACTTTCACTTCGGCAACTCTTTGTTCTTCATCTTCTATCTTTGTCCTCATCTCCATGGACATAAACTGGCGCAAACTTCCGCCAAAATGGTGGTTCTTCCAGTGACCTCCTCTCCCCCAATCCTTGAATTGGGAGAGAGAGCGCCACTGAAAGGGTCCCGATTTTGCCCTAAGGTGAACTTTAGCTACAATGATGGTTTTTTTCGCTGACATACTCACCCTCCATCCTCCAATTATAGGAGAAGACATCAGCAGAAGTGCTGTGATTTTGGCAGAAATTTACCTTAGAGCAAAATGGCAGTGGTTCTGTTGATGTCTTCTCCCCCAATGCTTTTGGCGGAAGTTTGCACCAGGTTATGTCCTCAGATATGCGGACAAAGATAGAAGATAAAGGAGAGAAGATGAAAGACAGATGGTAGAAGAGAGAATATGAAGAAGAAGAAGATGCGGAAGCAAAAGTGATCAGCAGAAGCAGAAATTGTCAGCAAAGATGGTAGGGAAACATTTCGAGAGCATAAGAGAGCGGGAGAGAGTGAAGGAGAATGAAGGTATAAGACAGTAGTAAGTGAGGGCAGGGTCGTACCTAG